>PVKS010008660.1:0-67349 GCA_004027875.1 Aplodontia rufa | reverse complement strand
AAAATAATGAAATCTAAAATAAATAAATAAAAAGAATCAAGGAAACAAAGAACTGGTTATTCAAATAAATGAATAAAATTGACTGAACACCAGCCAATCTCACTATAAGAAGGAGGGGAATGAAGCCAATCAACAGACTCACTAATGAAATGGAGCAATCACCACTGACCCCATGGAAATCCAATGGGTTTTCAGAACACATTTTTGAAAACTATATTCCCCTAAATTAGATAATCTGAAACACAGGGACAAATTTCTAGACACATACAACATGCCCAAATTGATGCAGGAGGATAATGAAATCCTAAATAGCTCAATAACAGGCACTGAAATCATAACAATTAAGAGTCTGCCAAAGAAGAAAAGCCCAGGACCTGATGAATTTTATTACACCGATGAGAGGTAGCTAAACATCTCCTTATTAATCTAATCCAAGAAATTGAAAAGGAGGGAACTCTCCCAAACACTTTTTATGAGAGAACCATAACTGATACCAGAATCAAACAAAGATGCATCTATAAAAAGAGAATTGCATACCAATATCCATGAAGAACGCCAACACAAAAATTCTTAATAAAGTTCCAGCAAACTGTATTCAAAACACATCAAGAAGTTAGTTTATCACAATCGAGTGGGCTTCATTTCAGAAATGCACGGCTTGTTCAACATGTTCAAATCAGTAACTGGGACACATCGCTTAAATAGCGTTAAAGACAAAAAACACATGATCACCTCAATTACTGCAGAAAAGGCCTTCGATTACATTCAGCACCCATTTATGCTCATAACTCTAGAGAAAATAGGGATCAAAGGATTTTAACTCGGTAAAGGTCATATATGCCAAACCCTCAGCTAGTCATCTAGTATAATACTACATGGAGAAAAGCTGAAAAAATTTCCACTAAACTCAGGAACAAGACAAGGCTGCCCACTCTCACCACTTTTATGAAATATAATCCATAAAACCCGAGCTAGAGCAATCAGACAAGAGAAGAAAATTAAAGGAAGAAGAATAGAAAGAGAGGAAGTCAAACTCTCCCTTTTTGCTGACAACATGATCCTATGTCTGAAAGATCAAAAAAACTCTACCAGAAAACTGCTTGAACTTATCAACAGAGTTAGCAAATTAGAAGGCTACAAGATCAACACCAATAAATTTATAGCTTTACTGTACACCAATAAAATAGGACAAAAGAAGAAATCAGGAAATCAGTTCCATTCACAATATCCTCAAAAAGAATAAAATACCTGGGGATTAATCTAATAAGGGAAGCAAAAGACCTCTACAACAAAAAATATCCAACATTGACAACAGAAATTATAGAAGATCTGAGAAGATGGCAAGGCATTCCATATTCTTGATTATGCAGAATTAATATAATTAAAATCATCATTCTGCCAAAAGCACTATACAGGTTCAATGCAATCCCCATCAAGATACCAATGTCATTCTTTATAGATATAGAAAAAGCAATTCTCAAATTCAGTTAGAACAACAAGAAACCCAAAATAGTCAAAATATTCTTAAGCAAGAAAGACAAAACAGGTGGTTTTATCTACCATATCTAAAATTATTCTATAGAGCTGTGGTAACAAAAACAGCATGGTACTGGTATCAAAGGGAGAATGAAGACCAATGGAATAGAATAGAAGACTCATACAACCCCACAAATCTTTAAACATCTGATCTTTGACAAAGGGGGTCAAATATAACATGGAGGAATGATAGCCTGTTCACCAAATAGTGCTGAACAAACTAGATGATTAGTTACAGAAAGTTGAAATTAGATCTTTGTCTCTTACCTTGAACAAAAATCAAATCAAAATGGATCAAGGATCTAGGAATTAAACCAGCTACGGTACGACTGCTAGAAGAAAAATTAGGAGCAATACTCCAACACATGGGAGTTGGCAATAACTTCAACAAGACTCCCAAAGTGAAAGAATTAAAAGTCAAGAATTAATGAGTGGGATGCCATTGAGCCAAAAAGCTTTTACTCAGCCGAGGAATTGGTCAAAACTATCAAAAGAGAACCTTCAGAATGGGAGATGACCATGGCCTGTGATTCTTCTGACAGGGGACTAATATCCAAAATTTATTAAAAAACCTCTTGATATCAAAAGCACAAGCAATCCAATAAAAAATGGGCGAGAGAGCTAAACAGAAACTTCTTAACTGAGGAAATCAATCAAGTCAATGAATATATGAGAAAGTGTTCTAAATCACTAGCAGTCAGAGAAATGCAAATCAAAACTACGTTAAGATTTCACCTCACTCCAGGCATGTTGGCAAAGATGAAGAATACAAACAGTAACAGATGCTGGAGGGGTTAAGGGGAAATAGGAACACTAGCACACTGTTGGAGGAAGTGCCGACTGATACAGCTACTCAAGAAAGCAGTGTGGAGACTCCTCAAAATATGTTTGGGTCCACCATAGGAACTAGCTATCCCTCTTCTGGGTCTTCCCAGAAGAGCTAGAATCAGCAACTTATAGTAACACAGCAAAACCAGTGTTCATAGCACCTCTATTTATGCTAGCTGAATTGTGGAGTCAACCCAGATGCCCCTCACTGGATCAATGGATTCAAACGCTCTAGTATGTGTGTGTATATATACACACACAATGGAGCTCTACTCAGCTATCAGAAAAATGATACTGTAGCCTTTGAAGGTAAATAGATGGCAATGGAAGAAATCATGCTGAGCAAAGTTAGCCAAACCCAGAGAGTCAAGGGCCAAATGTTTTCCCTCATTTGTAGTCTAGAGTTTATCCCAGGCTCAGGTATAAAGTTAGTCAACCTCATATATTCGGCCCACCAAGAGCACAGCAAGAGCATAATCCAGGGGACTCATAGTCTTTTAGGGGGGAGGAAAAATGTGGGGGATGGGCAAGAAAGGGAAGATAGGGCGGTGTCTAGGGGGACGATCAACAGGTAGCACGCTCTTTACCCCCTCCCCCAGAGAAGTCGAACAGTGCTTATGCAACCATTTAATTCAGGAAATTTCGCAATCATATAGATAGATAGATACAGTTATATATATATATATATATATATATATATATATATATATATATATACACACACACACATTTTTATCTGTAATAGGGGCATAATATGGAAGAATCAAGAGATAGGGTATGGGTATCGTGCGGGAAACTGTGGTTTAGGATCATGGGGCTGGAGCAGTGGCTCACCAGTATTGCACTTGCTTGGCAAACACAAGGACCCAAGTTCCATCCCCAGCACCACATACACAATTAAGTGTCAGAGCAATGAAAAAACTAAATAAAATTGATTCTCTCTTTCTCTCTCTCTCACTGACCCTTTCTCTTAAAAAAATAAAGTATACCATATTGTTACTTTCTAAGCATTTATGATTGTATAACAACTTGACTCCTCAAACTCAAAAAAAAGGTAAACAAGAGGAATAATGGACTAAAACCAAACCAAACCAAAACAATGAAACCATTGCCTATACCACCTCCTTGTCCTTCCCCATTCTTTCTGTCTGGCCCAATTGTCTGCTAATATTTTTCTATCTCCCTCCCCAGGGTAATTCTTATTTGTGTATCTATATGGCCTCTTTGCTGGTAACTCTACATGTACCCTACTTTTCTTTTTCATTTATTTGTGTGTTTTTGTTTTGTTTTTTTTTTCTTTTGTTCTTTCTTTCTTTCTTTTTTCTTTTCTTTTTTTTTGGGGGGGGTACACAGAACCTCATGCCTAGCTTTTGATTTTAGTTTTTAATATGATATTCCCAATAATTTTAGTGTTTGTTTTCTGATATCATGGGGTCTCTTATAAAGGAAAATGTAAATGATTAGGATTTACAGTTTGTAAAATGCTATTCTAATATTTAAAAAAATAAAAAACAATATTACGGAATTTGAAGGGATTGAACCCTAACCCAGGGTCACTTAACCACTGGAGCCATGTTCAATAAGGCCTCACTGAATTGTTGAGGCTGGTTTTGAGCTTGTGATCCTCCTGTGTCAGCCTCTAGGGCCTCTGAGATTACAGGAGTGTGTATGTGTGTATTGCTTGCTGTGTGTGAGAAACGTGTGGATATATGTATGTATGTATGTATACATATATCATATACATATATATATATCTTTGTAGAAAATCCAGAACAAAGCAGGAAGTGTTATTTCTCTGGATAAAATGTGTATGGTCCTTTTTTGTTTATTTGTTTTGCTTTTCATGGGAAACTCGGTACTCAATATTGCCAAGTATGTTCTACAACTTTATCCCCCAGATTACCATGTGGCAGCTTCTCACTAGAAAATACCTAAGTTTCACTTGACCTCCGAATTAGATGCCTTCTGTGATAGATTTTTAAATTATAGTTCGAAAGGAAAACATCACAAGAATTCAGGAGTCAGGACCCGTTTCTGGAGGAGTAGCTTCTCATCACGGTGAGGGTGAACGTACCTGCGGAGCCGAGCCCATTCCTCCTGGAGGATGCCCGGAGCAGGTGAACATGCAGAAACACTGATAACATTGTTTATCTAAGAGGGAGCAGAGCGGAATCTTACAGGGGTTTGGGATTTAGTCTAGGGAACATAACTGAGCAACTAGGTTTGCAAGAGACCAAATAGACATGTCCACCTCTGCCAATTAATTTAAAAAGCCCTAAATCTGAAACACACTTTACCATGTAAAATAACACATTCGTGTATGCAGTTTCACAAAAACTGTGAAGTAGACAGAGAAATGTATTGCTTCAAGGTGGGAAAACTAAACTAACTCAGGGTCGCTGATTCATTTTTCCAAAGTAGTACATGAGAGAATTAGTATTCTAACCCTAATGTTTTGATTTTGAACTATACTGGTGAATTTTACATGCTATAAGTAAATACTTGGGGCAGGCTAACTTTATCAAGAACAGAGGTTTATTGAGCTCATGGTTCTGCAGATTCAAGGTCAGCTCTGTTCAGGACCTCATCTTATTTTGGCAGCAGTGTGTTTGGGAGGACCAGGTCACATTGCCAAAGGGAAAGCCAGAGTGACTTGAGGACACACCTTGACAACCCAAGGACCTCCTTCTCAAAGGTCCCAACAGCTGGGGACCAACTCTCTAAGAAAGGCCCCTGTCCCAACCACAGTCTCCATCTGGGGTTTGTGGAATGCGTCTGATTCCAACCCAAGGGGAGAAGCGCTCATGTGAGCCTGGACTCCCTACCCGTCTCTGCTACGCCTTCCCCATGCAGAGCGCTGGCCTGGCAAGACGTCCTTCTGGGCATGGGCTGCCCTGCAAGGAGCGGGGATGGAAGTGAGCTTTAGATCAGCCTTGTCTGCAGACGTTTTTCTTCCCTTTTTGTGTAAATGGTGATGTGAGATCATGAACATGACATTCTTATCTTCACTTTCTCAAGCAGGGGCGTTTTAATGTCCCCAGATACTGTGGCGCATTCGTCCTGCGTGGCGGTGGAAGTTTGGCTGCTGCTGTAGAATCTTGCTACGGGCTTCGTCCTCTGTTGCCTCCTATCTAAAACCAACGCTCTCCAGGCCCAGTTTCCTTCCCTGCTCGGGCCCCAGCTTTATTTTCCTTTTCTCTCTCTTTTTTTCACTAATGTCCATTCTAACTGAAAACACAGGACATCGAAGAGATTAAAACCCTCCAAAATCGTAACCAAACCAGAGTTTCATAACTCAGCTTTGCCCTGGACCATTTTCCAAGGAGATTTTCATGTGGCTGCAGATGCTCAACTGTGTCAGCATCTATGTCTGGGCCTACACTTGGAGACAGAAACAAAATGGAATCCTTTTTCCCTTTTGTTTTTGCGAAAAATCTCATATCAGCCCCAGAGAAAGAAACAGCGAACTGTTCCAACTGTTCTTAATTTTATTGCAAATCCTTTTCTGCCTTCCAGCCTTCAATATCAATGTGTCACACTAAATTATTTCATTAGGTACTTCATCTCCTTTGTAACCTGCTTGTCTTTGAGGACAAACTTCAGATCTGTCTGCATTATTTGGGCTCAAAGGACACCTGCCGACTGGAAAGTGGTGTTCATTTTCCCTCCCCCCTTCATAAATATATATTGCAATTGCCACTGTTATTTAAAAAAATTATCCTTTGGTCCTCAGCGATCCTCCATACTCCACTCTCCCTTCATTCTTTAGCTGACCTTGCTCCCTCAGAAAGACAAGAAGACAACCTTAAGTGACAACGAGACAAATTTCATTTTGTTGGGAACTGCCTCTTCAATTATTTCTCTCTTCTCGATTTCTCCTTGCTGACCTGGTCCAAGCTGTTACTTTGACAGGGGTCCCTAACCTCTAAATTAAAATATGCAAATTGTTACACTTCCCACACTTGGACTGGTATAGTCTCTGCACTGTAATTGCAGAAGATCTTTCCGTTCCATTTTACACCAAAAGAATATTGTCACCTACTTCTGCCATTCCTTATTATGAGGAAGTAGTGCCCTGCAGACTGATAGATTTTAAGCAATCCACTCCTGCATCCGTATATTCCTATTTTTAAAAGGAAAGATTGTTAGTTTTGTGACCCATATTTTGCCGTAGGGAATATGTGTCCAGATAGATCCTAAGGGCTTGTGATGATGTATTTTCCCTGTTTCAATATCGAGACCTAGTCTTGTTCAATTTGAAGCATAACTAGACTGGTAAGTACTTAATTTTTATTAATAGACTTGAAATATGACACATTTTCTGGTCACATCATTCCCTTTCTCTCTCTTCTACTAATTCTCTACTAATTCTACTAATTCTCTTCTACTACTTGGAACTAGGATGCCTCTTCTCTGGTCACCTGACCAGTCAATGCTCTTCCAGGCTGATGAACATGTCATTTGTAAGATCATTCTGTGTGTCTTTCCTGTGTCTGCAGATACAATATACCATTATTTTAGCAAGTTCTGTTTCTGAAGCCCATGAGAAAATTAGCTGTGATGATAAATAAGCTGAAATCTACCAATACTTAGAAATTGCTTAAGGCTTATCTCTGTGATGTTTGCCATAGTTCTGGGAAATTCCTGAGTGATTATGAATTGTCCAAATTCCAAATTCCACTTAGAAACCACAGTATGGGTATCACTAAGCAATGGGAAAAAATGGCAAAGTCAAATAGAACTACCAGAAAATCAAAAGGTTGCTTGTTGCTTTGGGATATATCTAGATTTTTGTCAAAATATGGTTGTGATAGCCTGGTTGATACTATACTTAGTCCTAAAATATTTCTTTTAAGGAAAGAAAGAGGAGACAAAAGAAAGAGGAGACAGTGAGAGAGAGAGAGAAAAGAATTTTATTTATTTTTTTTAATCTGGCCTTTGTCTCTCCAACATTTAGTTGTGTATGTGGTGCTGGGGTTCGAATTCAGGTCCCATACATGCCAGGCAAGTGCTTCAATCACAGAGCCCCCAAAACATTTTAAATTGAAATAAACATACCAACAGTGTGAGAAAAGCCATCTTGATTTAAAAATGTCACACGAACCACGGGAAAGCTAAACTCAGCACAGAGGCCCATACGCCAGGTCAACATCCATGGGTCATGAAACTTTCTGGGTCTTAGTTTTCACACAAATTCCAGATTTGGATTCTGGTGAACTTCAGGGCCGAGGTGAGGTGCACATCTCATCGACCCTTCTGGTGTAGAGAGGCTATGCAAGGATGAACTCCGTGACATCTTTTATCTGCTAAGGCGTGACTCTAGGGCCAGTTGTTGACTCTGTCATCTAATGGAAACTGCGTGACCAACATGACCGAGGGGTGGAAGAAGCTGCCCCCCATTCCCGAGGCTACAGAAAGATGGCAGGGGAGGAAATTCGTGGACATTTGACAGCGTGCAGGGGTCTCACTGGCTTCGCCCAAGGGCTGTGGAGCTGGGGCCAAGCTCTAGCGCCCATTCTCCCTTCTCATGTGTGAGACAAGGTGATTAGGACAACAAATGGTTCTCAGGTTCTTGCAGAAGGCCTGATTTTTGTTTAGTTTGGCTTGGCTTTCTCCATCCAGATGTTGGGTCTGAAATGAGGCACATTTCCCGTCCGTGTTCCCGTCCTTCCCAGGGTCACTGAATGGTGGTAGAGGAAGGCACCCAGAGAAGCCCTCAGAAGATGAAGGGCTCTGAAGGGCTGGGTCACAGGGAGCCCAGGTGAATTCTATGTACACCTCTGCACATGTGTGGGAGTGTGTGTGTGTGTGTGTGTGTGCATGTGTGTGTGTATGTGTATGAGTGCATGCATGTGTGAGCACATGTGTGTGGATGTGTTGCATGTATTGTGAATGTGTGCATGTGTGTATGTGTGTGTATGTGTGCATGACTGCATGTATGTGTGATGTGTGATATGTATGTGAACATATGTGTGTGAATGTGTGTGAGTGCATGCATGCTTGAACATATGTGTGTGAGTGTGTGTGAGTGCATGCATGTGTGTGAGTGTGTGTGAATGTGTGCATGTGTACATGTGAGTGAGTGTGTGTATGTGATGCCTGTGAGGCATGGGGTTTGGGGGCTGTCCCATCAACGCCACTAGAGTGGTAAAATGATCAATGGCAGCAGGTTCACCCTGGAAGCTGACAAAGCCCAGTATGAAATGAACTGAGAGGAAGATGCGTGCATCTCTTCACTATCTGAAATAGCTACATGGGAGCAAAAGACAGCCAAGCAGGCTGGGAGGCAACAGCTCACAGCAAGGGGAAAGGTGGAAAGGTGCCTGGACACACCCAGCTTAAGCAGTCTAGTCTGTGTTGGGGATGCCCTGTGTGGGAGCCAAAGTCTCCAACCTGTTCCTAGAGACCCACGCTGTGGGCAGAAAAAGGGCACACATGCTGGAATTTTGATTTAAAAAGAAAAACTTTCTGTGAGTGGTCTAAGGAATAATGGCAGATTTTTTATAGACTGAAATGAAAGTATGGAAAAGAATTTTTCCTAGTCTGAAACCTTTGAAGAATGCCAGCCCCATAATTGGAAGGTAGGGATTCCAGAATGTCTCACTTAATTGTTCAAGTTCGTTTGGAAATGAAAAGAAGGAAAAAATTTGTCATTACACCTTTTATAATTCTAAATGTCTGAGGTTATGAAATAGACTCTTCAAAATGAAAGATGTGTGCTTAGAAATTAATGCACGTCTACTTTCTTTTTGCAGGGGTAATAATATAAATATTGTATAATATCATAATCATTAAATGGTTATATTATTTCCTTAAAAAATTTTCAGATCAGTTTATCATTGGGAGAGGGAGCACGGTTGATAAAATAACTCGGAAGAAAAACAATTTGCATTTGTGGAATCTTGGTATGATCGTCATTTTTTAGATGATGTCTATGATATCCTAAGAAGAAAAACTACCACTTTCATTGTTCAGAAGAAAGTTATCTGTGTGATTTTTAAAATCCTGAGCTTTACTATATTTTAATAGCCTTATTTAGTCATTAGAGAGACATTTCAGACACTACCATGATTAAATATCAAACTTGCGATGGCCCGAGACGTCGTGTAAGCTTCCTGCTGAAGGTTTTCACCAGTGAGGTGAGCTAAGTGCAAAACACAGGTGTTGGTGGGAAGAGGATTCCAGCAGCAGAGGGGAGGAGGGAGGGCTCACAGGCTGAGCACTGACATTTGAGGTACGTTGCTATTACAATATTAGGATAGTTGACTTTTCCTGTCACTCTTAAAATAATTTACCATTAGGACAGAGGTGAGGTAGTAAGAATTTATATGTGCTAATATTTCCTGTAAGAAAAATGAAGGCAATAAATATTTTTTTTAAAAAATGCAATTTCACTTTTAGTATTAGACCTGTCAAGAGGGACTATGTTATTTAATGAACAGGCAAAGTTAACTAAGAGATCCCAAATGCAAAGGCCTGAGTTTATTTCTCTGTGGCAGGCTGGCTACAGGCGAATGGCTTTATGTCTGGGGAAGTGGGAGGGAGGGTCCAGCCTGATAGGAGGCACCCCTCGCTCCTGCCAGCACCCACTCACCGGGCACTTCAAGCTATAACAGCAGTGAGGTGGCATAACTGGCTTCTGTCACTTAGCTGAAACTAAGAAAATCTGCTAAAGTGAAGATGGAAAGATTGTTAGCATCAGTAGTAGAAGGATGTGATCCATAAATATTCTTTTTGTCCCCACTAAGAAAATTTACATTACCAAGGGGAAAAACAAGAACACTTTACATTATAAAATATTTCTGTAATTAGGAAGAAACAAAATCAGCAGAGGAAAGTCTGTTAGAAATTACTAGGAAACTCCTGTGCACATCCCTTCCAGTACAGAGAGCGTAGGGAGACAATGCCATTTTGACACCAGTTATCACCCTCGGAGTCTCCGTGCTTTCTTTCTTTCCTTTTTAGGCCAATTTCCTTGTTTCTGTACTCATTGAGACCACTTGGCAGGTGTTTTATTTTGCTGGCAGTTTAAGGATTGTCAACCTTGGGCTCTGTCTGTATTTCGGAACTTCTAGCAGGGCTTTGGTTTAATTGATTCAGAGCTGTGGTATAATAATTAAATATGGTGCACCGTGAATTTTAAGAAGAGTAGCAGCAAGTGGCTATTTCCTTCCACCAGGCCTTGTTTAAATTAGCTGTGTCTAGCTTGTTAGCAGCCCAGATGGAGATTCAGTTCACTCTGCTGGGACATTACCTGCACCTTACGCAGGGCTCTGCCACGGGCTTTCAAATGTGCTTATTTATATGCGGCCTTTGGGCTTCCCAGAACTATTATAGAAGCTGGCTGACCTAGAGGTGCCCATGTCTTCTCCAAGGACGGAAGCGCCTGCCTCATCTAGGTAATATTAAGGGCAGCAATTTATTTAAGTTTTGAAGTGGAGAACTAATAAAATTGTACGTTAAGATATTGTTATCAAAGTTCAAACAGAGAATGTTAGAAAATAATAAAGGTAAAAGCAGGTAATGTACAAGTGAACCAAAGTTTAATTTGAAAATAGCCTGTATGAACCTCAATTAACTTATGTCTCTGATGCTACATAAAATCATTTAAAGACTTTTTTGTGTGTATTTTAGCAATGTTTTATTTTCTCCATTCGAATGTTGCAGCAATCCCTCTGATGTAATTAACATAATCACTAGCATCATAAGATCATTTTCCTAACTCCAAATAAATGACCTTCAACCTGGTGCCTTCTCTGTGTATTCAGAAATGCTGAAATAGTTCATTATTTCCCAAATGACTACGGAAGACACTGTGCAGGAGCTGGACGGCATATACATACCTGCCCCCCACAAGGAGAACAGGGCTCTTCCTCCCAGAAGTAATTCCCTGCAAAGTACCGGAGTGTCAGGAAGACAATCGGAAACTCTAAGATCAAACCAAATGCAGTAGGCACTCCAAAGGTCTCGAGATCTGCCACTGAACATTCTTAAAGGAGGTTTCGTAAATATGACTTTGGCTTACATTCTGAGTATAAATTGCTTTTAAATAGAGTTCTGTGCATCTAAATGTACATCTAATATTTTTATATACTATAAGCTTTCACCTATCAAATTGTAGTGGAGCTAAAACCCCATGAGACTTCATGACCAACTCAAGGTATCTTCTGCGCAAGAATAAGTTTTCTAAGTCTGACTACTGTTTCTGCCCTGAATGAAGAACAGCTTTAGAAAGCTTCTTTGTCTATCTCTATGTTCAACTAATGAAACTATTTTTATATGTTATATTTCGCATTTCTTATTTCATTAAAAAAATGAATCTGAAACATTTCATGAACACCATTTAATTATCTCAAAAAACACCTTCTTTTGGTAATTTTATAGATTTGCAAATTTGAACTGATATTATCTGAAACAAATTAGGGAAAATGTGGAAATGTTATTCCTAATTTTAAAGGCAAAGGTGATTTTGCTTTAATACAGAGACGTTGATTTTTACAGCATCATACAGTTGGTCAGTGATTCCGGTTAACCAAGGAACTGAGATTTCTCAACACTGAACTTAGAGCCAACGTGTGAGCAGAACCGTGAAGTGCATTCTCAAAGCAGATTTTCTCTCCTGTGTGTGGCACTTTGTTCTCAGATGCCTGCCGTGTCCTGTCGGCACTCAGGGTCCTGGTACCCCGCACTGCTGCACTGCTTGTGTCCCCAGGTGGCTGGCCTCAGGGCACTTGGTAGGTGCTTAGGATGACAGGGTGCAGTCTACCTGGGAATCACCCAGGCCTGGGCGACACCCCTTTCCTCTGGTGGTCAGGTGGGGACTTTCCCACCAAGCCCAATGCCAGGGTTAGCGTTCACTCTCAGGGTTAGCTGCTCTACAGATTCCCACAATCTAGTGAATCTTAGGACCCAGCAGAGGCCCACTTCACTTTGGACAATGTGAGTTTCTGAGGTGACTTTCTAACCTGCCTTGATATCTACAGTCTGATTGCATGTTGGGGTATTCCTTGCCCCAGGTACCATGTAACACGTTGACATTTCCTGATGTTGTCAGACACATTCAAGGGATTATAGATCTGTAAGGGAATTATGACAGCTTTCCCAGGCAATGGTGTTGAAGGATCTTGAGAAATGGAAGCCTTTTTCTAACATGTAAAAGCAGTTAATAAATATAATTTATTTCTAACTCCCAAATGGTTGATAAATATATCAAAAGATGCTCAAATCAATGTGTCATTAAAGTAAAACAGATTAAAAGTAGAAGATGAGATTACTAAATATCTACCAGAACGATACTACTAAGCATCCACTGAAATTAGAAGCATCAGAGAAAATGAAGCGCACATCCTGACGGTGGGGACACACCTTGTTACAACTGCTTTTGATAACTGATTGGTATTGTCTAATACATCTGGGCATCTGGGCACATAAATAGCCAGCAATTCCAGCCATGGGCACATACTCACCCAAAAGAAAGACATACATGAACTCTGATGAACACAGACAAAAATTTGATAGCATACTATTTAAAAAACTCCCAAATTGGCAATTAAAGCAATATCATGTTTGGAAAAGAGAAAATGCAATAATGTACCAGGGAATGTTATATACCAAAGAAATGGAACAAATACTGCTCCATGAACAACTGATGGAACCATATTGAACAAGGCATAGTCATAAACATACACATTTATATGAAGTTAAAGAACCAGGAGACTCTAAGGCTAACTTTGGAGGCAAAAGGGTGAGGAAGACTTTTGATCTGAAGTCTGGTTAGAAGCTGACGGACCGCCTACCCTCTTGAGATGACCCTAGAATGCAGTGGCTAAAAAAGAATGGTGAATGAGGAGGGATCACAGGCACAGACAGATGGTCCCAACCTTGGGGACATGATGGGTGACAATGTGGGCTTTATTTTAACTGAAGTCAAGAAACAAAGACAGATGGCAAAGATTTAAAGGACTACTCGAGAACACTGTGTAGGACAGACTTCCATTTGAGAGCGTTTTGAAGTGAGACACCTTTCCAACAGGTACAACATGCTTTAAAATGCTTTAGAGAAGCACTCAGATCAATGCCCTTTCCTTTTCTTTTTTCTACCCAATAATCTTGGAATCTAAGGACTATATAAAATAAAAGTCAGTATTACCTGAAGGTTGTTTAAAGAAAAAATTTATTGCAAAAAAAAAAAAAAAATAACACGGACTTAACATTGCCAATAGATGACAGACGATTCCTGAGGTCGCCAGAACTCGTGGTATTTGTGAATTGCTTTCTCCCAAACTCCACTGTTTTCAGGTGATGGGGAAAAGAGCTTCTTGCTCATATTTTCTAGGTTTGGTTGAGATTATCATCTCTACGCCTCCTCAAATTCAGAGACTATTTTCTCAGCTAACTCAGGGCCTTGCAAGTGAGAAGTGCAATTTGTCAGCTCATTAATTATGTTTGCTCTCGATCCATTGGAAAATACGAACAGCCACTTCCATCTTGTCCTGGTTGTGACAGTTGCTTAGCTGGTCCTGTTAGGCCACTGCTAGAAGCATGTGGAGCACCAGGGAAGAGGGCAGAATGAGCCAAGCTTCACTGACATCTGAGACTTTCGTCCGGGGAGCAGAGCTCTCCCAGGAAAGTCATCAGTTGGACGGTCAAACTGGAGCTCCCTGGGAAGGGCTTCCATGTCATGAGTGTGGCAGTTGGCAAATGACAGATGGCCTGCTCCCAGGGCATTCACCTGGGCCCTTCCCAAGGAGCAGCTGGAAAATTCAACACTTCTGATCTCCCTTTCCTCCAAAGAGCCCAGACTGGATTTCAGGATAATTAAATCATTCCCTGGCTGTCTGGTCCATACACAAGAAGAAGATGAAAATCATATCATGAATCGCTGCTCAGACCTTCTGTCCCGGTACAGTAAGTGCCTAAGTTATTTATCTTCCAAACCCAAATGATCAAGTAATGGCACTGAACCTGTGGTAGGAGGGATGAGAGCCTCCCGGGAGAGGAGGTGGAAGGTGCCTGCTCCGAGTCTTACACTCACACACACATACACACACACACACACACACACACACACACACCTAACTGTGCTGGGTGCATCTCTTCCTCTTCCAGATTCACTCTCTGGGTGAACCAAGCCAACTTCCATTGCGCTCAGCCTTTGGGACCCTTTGGTAGGATCAGTGAGCCAGGGTGAGCTTGTCCAAGTGGCCTCCCTGATAGCAGTGAATGCCTGTCCCCAGGCCCGGCCGTAGCTGTGGGATGCACACATCTCCAGCATCGCTCTCTCCTGCTGCCCAGCCTCCGCTCCCTCCGTGAGAGGCCCTTTGCTAAGTTCCTCCTTTGCCAGTGCGAGGACTCCCTCCTGCCCTGCTAGAGCAGGCATTGCTGCATTTGGTAACTGTCTGTGGTAAATGTTGTTATCAATCCTATTTACCCTAGAAGGTCGAGTAGGCAAAGGACTCAGGAGCAGTTTTTTATTAAAATTAGATTTATTGTAAAAAAACAATTTTCTATAACTCCCAAAGCAGTCAACTGGTGAGAATTTGCCTTAGCACCTATCAGCCAAGAAACTAAGGTTAGACTTTTAAAGTAAATAAAAGAAGATGAGAGCTAACATTTATTGTAAGTCCTCTGTGTGCCTGAGAATTTGCATACTGTACTCTTTAATCATTAAAACAACTATATGAATTAGTTAGTAAAAATCATAGCAAATACTCAAAAGCTAACCTCACCCTGAGATATTTCCACTTCATCCATGCAGAAAATATGAGCAAGAAGCTCTTTTCCCCATCACCTGAAATAGCTATTGCTATTCTAAGGAATTAGTACATTTTTTTTTCATTTTCATTATTTGCTATCCAAGGATAAGAGAAGCAAGTGAGAATAGAGAGAGATTTGCATATTCACCAAGCACCCTCATTGGACTCTTTCCTTTGGGAGCAAGCTTCCCAGTCCCAAGGGTTTCCTGTGAATTTAGCATCAATAGTTTCTCAGATTGATCTTTCTCAAGGGTGAAAGCCTCCACCTTGATGAGGTTGAGGCCCTGAAGTCTAGAATAGTCTTGTCCCCATGGTCCTTTCCAGAGAGGGACACTATCTCTTTGTGTTGAAGCCACTGGTTCATCTCCGTCAAAATTAATATTCTTTCCTTTTAGAAGCAAATTGCAGAGAACACTAGTAGTTCAGTGAAGCCACAGGTTTTGAACACAACTTCACCTCTGGAATATTAACCACATGCAAAAATCTAGTACCAATGCTGATCCACCTTTTTATTATTGTTTTTGTATTAACAAATGGTTCATGCAGCTGATTCTCAGCTCTCCCCTGACACCCCAGTGAGCAAGCACTGACCCGCATCTCCTCTGCTCTGCGACTGGGCCACCGAGAATCCCCCGCCGTGCTGGTTCCCACCGCTCTTCTCTCCCACCCTGTCCACCCTCCTGTGTCCCCTCTGAGTCTGCTAATTTCAACTTGGCTGACCCAGGCCCCTCCCACAACTCGGGAAGTTGTTGGAGCCTCCCCCAGCTTGGGGACATCATTTATCCATCTGCAGATTGCCTGTGCTCTTCCCACAGCCCCTGTCCTTGGAGAGGCTGGAGTGTCCCTGCTACCCAGGTGGTTTCCCTTAGCCTGGCTGCAAAGGAGCATATGGACCACAGGAGTGCAGAGTGGGGCCAGCATCCCAGAGAGGACTGAGGGGGTCCTCTTCCACCACAGGGGATTCCTTTCCCCCTGTCCTGGGTTCTCTGCTGAGATCGTCTCTGAATCTGCGAACTTTCTCCCTTTAAGACTCGCACTTCTCTGCGCTCTCTGCTTTGGGTTCGCATGCCCTCCTCCCTTCCCACTTTCCTTCCTTCTTCCCCTTTGTGCATCTTCTATTCCTGCTTTCACTTTTGCTCCTTCCTGGGCAAAATGGTAAGCAAGAATGCAAGTGAAGTTTAAACTAGTAAGAAGGAGGAGAAACCATACTCTTGGTATCCTACAGTTGGAAATATAAAAATGTATATATTAATTTTGCCAGGGAAGAACGCAGATGTTTGGGGAATTTTCTGAATACCTATACTACACAGGTATCTCAAGAATTAGGCTTACACATACTAAAGAATAAATTCTATACAAGCTTGTCCACATGGGTGTTGCATTGATAAACGAGCATGACGAATGCAGAGATATTGACTGTCCCCAACACAAAGAAGTGAAGTGGCGTATATGCAGATCATCCTGATATGATCACTAATATATACCTCTATTGAAATATCACAACATACCCCACAACTATGTAGAATTATTATTTGAAAAAAAATTAAAAATAGATTAAGTACAGAAACCAAATGTTAGCTGTGATGCTATGATTATTACCACACATGGCATTATTTTTTTACTTTAATAAATTATCAATGATCACACTTTACATTACCTAATTACTACAATAATTGAGCCTTACATTAGTAATCAGATATGAGTGCAGTTTTTAAAAGAAATTGAGTATACTATATAGATTGAAGACAGTTACCAACACATAGATTTTGTTCCGACACTACAACCTAGAAATGCATGTACTTTATCTGAGCAATTCTTTTTATCTTACCCAGTTTGTAAGTATCATAAACACTGTGAGGGAATCATATTTAATTATGTCCTTTTAAAAACTTAATGACCATGATTGATTTTTCAAACATATTTTTTATTATCTGTATGGGGGCAAAAAGAAAAAGGGGGGGCATTTTAAAAAGCTGTACTTTGGTGATTAGTAGGAACCAATAAGTAAGATAGGGGGCTGTGGAGAAACAGTTGTCCTTAAGGAAGGAACATTCCTTTCTATTTCCCTTGATAAGCACTTAAGTTACCTTCGGCGTAACACTTGGAAAAAAATAGTTAACGTCCACAGGAAGCAAAACTAAGCCAGCTTGAAATGCACAAGGTATATGTATGCACGTGCGTATGCGGGCGTCCGCGTGTGTGGGGGTGTCCGCGTGTGTGTGGGTATGTGTGAGCTTCCATCTAATTCCACATTACGTGCATTTACCTTGACATTTACCTGGACTTTCTAATGGCATTTATACTCAACAATTTATTCTTCACACGTATCCTACAATGTTATTCTCAAAAGAAGCTCTTAGTAAATATTGGTCAAGGATAAGGAATAATGATATGTCAAGGAAGCTAATATTGGCTTTGACTTTTAGCAAATCTTCCTCATTTCTAAAAAATATCAGAAAGCATTAGCAGTCACAATCTGAGCACTAATACCTGTCTCGGGGACAATCCAAGGAATGATTTCAGTGCTATGGGAGAATGTTAGCGTCGCTCACCATGGGATGTTATGCAACATGACTCACTGAAATGGCTTAGCTACCTTGCCGTTCCCAGAAATTCCAAGCTAACAACTTTCAAGTTACTGGGCAGAGTCCCAGAGTACTTCTAGTCACAAAGGTTGTGCACTGGCTTGGAAAAAAACGTGTTATCTCCTTGCTGATTCTATGTTTCTTAGAAAGTGAGCAGGATGGACGTGTCTCCCCCTGGGACATTCCACCAGTTAGCGCAGAACACAGCCAAACTCAGCGAGAGCTCCAGCAGTGTCTTAGTCTTCCCTAAATGGTGGCTCTTGATGGTTCTGCAACCTTCTCTCCTGGAGGGCTCTTTAAATACAAGTTTTTAGGACTCTGCTCCAGTTATCCTGAATCCAAATTGTGTCTTAGAATGTCAAACCTTGGGAGAGAGCAAGAGACGGCTCGTGTCCCAGAGGAAATGAGACTGGAAGATGGACAGGAAGTTTCCCAGGGGGAGGGGCTTGTGTGGGCCTGCTGTCAGGTTAGGGCAGGAGAAGAGTGTTGCACCTGAGGACACTTCAGACACAAGCAAGCCTTGGTGACAACAGCATCCTTGCACAGGTGTGAGGGAAGCAGGGGTGGGAACAGAGGGCACTGAGCCTGAAGGAGCCCCATCGAGCTCACAATCGGAGGGCCTATTAAAGAGGCTACAGCATGCCAAAGGCAACCGGAAGTCACAGAGTGTTTGAGGTCCTGAAGAAATCTGGTCAGTGTCACCATTACATGGAGGCTGGCCCTGGCAATGAAGCAGATGCCAATGTACAGAGCACAGAAGGGAAAAGAAAAGTCTCTCCTAAAACTCCATTTTCATTTCTGCAGTTCAGTGACCCAAAATTAACCACAGTCTGCAAATACTAAATGGAAACTTTCATAAATAAACAACTGATGAGTTTTAAATTGCATGTGGTTCAGCCCAGCTGGAGGAAACCTCTCACTGTCTTTCCCCAGACATGAGTCATCTCTGCTCACTGTATCTGAAGTGTGGACATACAGCGTATCCACACTGTATATGCTACCCGCCCATTCGTGTCCCCTCGGTGAACATTGTAATATCACAGGGCTTGTGTTCAAGGAACCCTTATGTAGGTCACCAAGCCTACCTCATTCATCCCACTGCCCCTCAGCCTGTGGGCATTGCCTCAGCTCACACCACCACAAGAAAGGTGAACACAGTACATTTCAGGAGGGGGAGATCCACATCCATTTAATCTTATTATCATTACTGTATTTCTTATTGTTATTGTTGATTTCTTCCTTCTGTGTCTGATTTGTAAATTAAACTTTATGACAGGCACATAGGAATGAAAAAGACACAAAAAATATAGGCTTGGGTCCTAGCTACAGGGTCAGATATTTCCTGGGGCCTGGAGACATACACCTCATGGACAAAGGGGACTGTAGTTTGGGGAAAGGTAAGAATTCTGTTTTGAACACACTTTGAGTTTCCTGTATTAACAACCAAATAGTAGCTATGAAATCTAGGGGGAAGTTATGAGTCACAGAAATAGATCTTAGAATCACCACTCATTCATTCACCAATTATCTGTTCAGCACTTTCTCTTCCTGTACCATGAGCTAAATCTACAGATACAACAGCTAATAAGAGGAGACAGGGCTCCCACCTCGTGGCCCATGCGTGTGATATTTATTGAAACCCTTGTAGTATAGGAGATTATTAAACATGCGTGTGATGACATCATGCAAAAGACTCAGGTGATGTTTGGCAGCTAAGAAGCATTGTGTAATTGTCAACCATTAAACAAGGAAAATCACATGGTGATCTCTGGAACACAGAGAATCAAAATAGGTGGGAACAATCTCAAGTGATCCAATGGCCTTGAAAGGTCTCTGAGAAGTGAACAAAAAAAAAAAGAAAAAGAAAAAAGCCATTCGTGTGCATTATGAATGTCAAGTGGAAGAGCAACCGGACGCATCCGGAACACCCAGCACCAATAAGCTGGATGGGAGAGCCTGGGACTTGCCAAGGGACAGTTCACTGGAGGGCCTCATGCTGGACTCCAAATCAGGTTAATGCTGCTGAGTTCAAGTCTAAACGAAGGGGGAAGTGTAAGATGGCTTAAGCAGGTGAGTAACTGATCTGATTAATATTTTCAACAGTGTCACTCTCATTGCTGTGTGGAGAATTGATTTTGGAACAGTGAAAGCAGGAAGATGCTTTAAATACCTGGTTAAGTCTTCCAGAAAAGAGAAAAACAGGGATTCTTTGGTCTAGAAGCAACTGGATTTGGGTTATCTTCTGACAGTGAAGGACGGTGCACCTGCTGGTGAATTAAATGTAGGGAAATGAAGAGAAGCAGAGAACTCCAAGATTGGAGGAGTGATCGCGGAGAGTGCGCCAAGCCCTGGGCTGCAAAAAGAGGCAGAAGAACAGATTTTTTTTTAAATAGGGAGAGAGTGAGAAAAAGAGAATCAATTTTGTTTATTTTTTCATTGGCCTTTGTTTCTCCAACACTTAGTCGTATACGTGGTGCTAGGGTTTGAACTTAGGTTGTCGCACATGCCAGGCAAGCACTCCAATCACTGAGCTACCCCGCTCCAGCCCAGAACAGAATATTTAAGTTCCTCAAAAACTCTCATCCAATTATCTCATTGTTGTTGTTTTTTTTTTTTTTCTGGTGCAACGTCAGCTACTTGAGAAGAGAGACCCTGGTTCTTATATATGTCTATCTTACTCTTTTTACACTTTTTCAAATTTTTTATGGCAGTCCAAAACCAAACAGTATTTGTGGAATGATTGAATAAATGAGAGAAGAGGGTCTCAGGGGAGAACAAGGTGGCTGCTTTTATACATAGTGTACCTGCTGCTTAACTTTGTGTCCCCTGCTCCTGACCATTCATCTCTCCTGGAGTTCCAGGTCTTTATTTCCTGAAGCTTCAGTAAAAGCAAATTACAGCCCTTTCCTGTACTTTTAGGAAAAGAAATAGGGAAAATTTCTGGGAACAGTCTTCAGAGAGGGCAAATTTGTCCCTGAAAAGGCTACCAGGCTGTGTGACTTCAGGAGGCACCAATGGGGAGACATTCACATTCAGGATGTGATGCAAACCCTACTCACAACAGGACTGCTCGCGTTGCCCTTTACTGGTGTGGGAGCTGAATGTTCAGATTGCGTGAGGTCATTTAACTCACAAGGGGCTCAGGCAGGTCTCAACCAGACCAGCCGAGGCTTAGTGTCCTCTTTTCCACACCTGAGGTTTCCAGGAGCTGATTGCAAGAAGACTCATCTTCCAGCAGTCAGCAGAGACCTAACGGTGACCACCGCCCTCTCCAGGCATCTCCAGGCTTTTCAAGACAGCTGAGCGAGGATTTTTCTGTGAACAGCTCTCACACGTTATCACAACAAATCGGGGGGCGGTTGAGGAGCAGGAATTCCCTAATTTAGACAGCAAGTATTAAGGAGTAAGAAAGCAGAGTTGAAGAAACACAGAAGTTTACCTAAAATTAAACCCAGAACACAGAGATGGTTAACCCAAAGCCTTAAAGTTGGTGGCCCAGTATTGTGACTCCGGAGGCCACATTTGCCTGCAGGACACCTTGGAAACAAATGCCTATGTCAGTTCATAAGCCTCTTTGCCCATAGGAGGAAAAGAAGCAGGAGAGACCAGACTGAGGTAGCCAGAAAATGGGTCTCCTAGAAGTTCTTTTCCTCTGTCCTACAAACTGGAAGCCAGATTTCCAAGAGATGGTATAACTTACACATCCTACTCTATCCCCACCCCTCCTGATCTCCTCATTAGCTCTTCAGAGTCTTGAGCTTTCTGACAGGTAAACTCAATGGCTGCTAAACACACACATGCACACACACAAACACAGAGGCACACACAGAGGCACAAACACACACAGAGGCACACATGCGCATACACGCGCACATGCATGTACACACATGCACACACAAACACACATGTGCACACATACACACAGAGGCATGTACACACATGCACGACACACATGCACAAGCACAGTCGCACACATACACAAACACATACAGAGCACACACACATGTGTACACACACACATGCACACACATGTATGCACATATCTTTATTTTACTTCTGAGACGTCACTTGGACAATGAAAGGCCAGGCAACAAGGTTTGGTGTTGGCCATGAGAACTGGCAGGGAACGAACGAACCTTGTAGGACAAGGATTCTTAGTAAGACCCTTTGCCAGTCTGGTGGTATCCTTCAATCTCCTTCCCCAGATAGTATGTTTAAAAACCTAAGATAAAATATATAGAATTAAAAAGAAATCAAATTATAATGAAGTAAAATTTCAAAATATTAAGAAAACAAATTTACCAAGTCATGCAAGTCTTTACTGACACCTTAAATAAAATGATCCAGCCACTGGTCAAATAATGAACAACCATATTTTTTTTCCAAGGAGAGAAGGACAGTGAGACAGAGAGAGAGAGAGAGACAGAGAGAATGAATTTTTATTGAGTTTTTCACGTGGCTTTCATGCTCTGACACTTAGTTGTATACACGGGTGCTGGGGTTTGAACAGGTGTACTTGCGCATGCCAGGCAAGTGCCATAACTCCCGAGCCACTGCTGCAGCCCACGACCATAATTTTTAAGCCTTGATGATCATAAGTGATATTGAGTGCTATCTGCAGTGATTATTTAAAACATGAACAATCCCCATGATTCTTACAGGTAACACAATTGCAGGTACAAATTACAGGAAATGAAATGGTGGTTTTTCTACATTTAAAAATAAAGGAAAAACTAAATTCTATTAGTGGTTAACTAAACTAAAAATGAAAATTTTCCCCAACCAGGCTCACATACCCCTTATTAGAGTCCCTTTTTCAAGTGTTAGAATTCTCCTATAACAATAGGAAGATCATGAATTAGGTATAACTTACATATCTGTGACCTCTCCAGGCTTCAAATTACTTCCATGTAATTCCAAAATACAAATAATCCAGTGCCCTGATGTGAATCGTCCTAAAGCAATTTAGAGCAGAACTGCTGTTAAGTTACTTTTGGTGCAGGAAGTTATCATCAGCTAGTTAAGGTGAGTGGAAGGCAGCTTCCCCTCCCCGACCTTGTAGCCAGGTTATAGTGAAAATACGCTTTAGATCAAATTCTGATACAAACATTAAGTATACTAAGCAAGCACTTATCAGCCATCCATCCCCAAACAGCTATTGGTGCCTGCTTCGTGAGGTGGACGAAGCATCCCCTTTCTGCCCTAACAGCAAGCAAAAAGTGTCGCTCTTGGTAGTTATTGAACCATCCTGAAGGCGGCAGAGAGTGAGACTTTCAGAGTCAACCACAAGCCAGAGAGCCTTTAAGGGATCAATCCTTCCATGTCTCCATTAAAAATGCTGCTTTGAGGCCTCCCTGAATGTCTACATTTCGTTCGTGTGGGTGTGTGCAATACCAATACTTTGGCCACGTCACGTCTCTGGGACAATTTTCATTTTGGTTGCCAGCAATCAGGCTAAATACCAAGTCTAATTTCACGGAGCAAACCTGAGTGTGGCATTCCTTACGCTAATTAGGAAGGGCATTGAAGAGACATGGGGCGTTCAGGGCTCTGGTAGCCTCCTTCAGGATCATTAGCCTTTCTCACCTGATGCTAGGCACCCCTGGCAGTGTAGATTCCTGAAGAGAGACACGGAACTGCCCCGGAGTTGAGGCTCAAGCCAGCAAGCACATGCATGTGGTCACATGCCCCAGAAGGGAAGTTCGTCCTTACAGACACCGTGGTGTGGTCACCTGCTCAGTTTGAATTCACCGAGCCCAATATTTCAATAAGCTCTTGCCCATTTCTGGAGGCCTGATTAATACTCGTGTGTCCCCAAATCCGGCATGTTGTCACTTGCTACCTCCGTGAACCACTCCTGAACCTCTCTGTGTTTTTCCTCATCACCCCCCATCGTTTCTCCTCCTACCTTTCCATCCAACTATCAATTCCTAAAACGTTGAATTGAAATTGAGTCTCAGGATTGAAACAAGATCTTTCTTTAAAAAAAAAAAAAACAACCTCCAGGGGCTGGAGCGGTGGCTCGGTGGTTACGGTGATTGCTGGGCACCCATGAGTACACAGGTTCGAACCCCATCACGTACCCAAGGAAGTCTCGGAGCAACGAAAGCCACGTGAGACACTAAATAAAATTGATTCTTTCTTTCTCTCACCATCCCTCTCTCTTTTAAAACAAACAAACAAAAATACCTCTAGTTTCTATTAGTGATCTCAAATCGTCTTGTTTGGTAGGAATGCTAATATAATTAAGTGTGAGTTGTTTACTTATTTATTAGTTCGGTTGTGTCTTCTTAAGGAAGAAATTCTGCTTCTTAAGGAAGGAAATTGAAAGGTAATGTGAGTTCCAGTTCTGCACATACTTTCTTCTGTACACAGAAGCAACTGAACGCTGTGGTTCCTCATTCCACAAGAGCCCAAAACCGTAGGCCGGTAGCACTCACAGGCTACTGCAGTGTAATTGTAGTTAATTTTATTCTGTGGGAAAACTAATCTCTCAATAACATTTACAGCGATTGATTAAAATCCACTCCTTGCTAAAAATCAAGATCTTTAGGTAATTGATGTGCTAAAAGACCTGCAATTATTTGAAGCCATGCTTCCTCATGGAGAGAAAGTCAAGGAATGGATAAAGTCCAAATAAAGTCCGTATTTTGCACAGGGATGATGATAATTGCCAGGAGACCGTGTGCTTATCAGTGGTGAGAAGGTTTCGTCCTTCATTAACACGTAGTTCAGCTGGACTTCAGAGAAAGCAGCCCCCAGGGGAACTTCTCTGAATCTCCCATTAGCTCATTTTCCATACACTTGGCTTGACCCGCATTTTATCTACACTTGCAGAAAGATCTGGTTTTTCACATCTGGACTTTCTAAACAATCGGCTTGCCATGAACCTGGGTCCCCAAATCTCTTTGCGGCGTCGGCTGCTGTAAATTTGGACAAGTGTGTACACCAATAAAGTATCAGTGTAAATCTTCCAGACTAAATATTTCAGAAGCAGACAAAATAAATATTCCAAAGTGCTAACCTGTGAATTTTCCATTCTGAGTCTTGCGCATCCACATGCTCTTTGCACTGGGCTCTGGATCAGGTCTCCTGCATCTCATCTCTGAGAGTGGTGCTTTCCACGCCTGGGCTGGCTTACTCCAGATTCAGTGCATGGAGCTAGCTCCCCACTGAGTCCAAACTCACAGTAAGGTTGGGAGCAATGCTTTAGGGCACACCTGCAATCCTAGCTACTGGGGAGGCTGAGGCAGGAGGATCGAGATTCAAGGCCTCCCTTAGCAACTTAGCGAGACCTTTTCTCAAAACAAAAAATAAAAAGGGCTGCAGATTTAGCTCAATGGTAAAGCACCCCAGGGTTCAATCTAGCACCACAAAAGAAAAAACAATTGCCATTGGGAAAACAAGAACCATTTCTTGTCTTCTGAGCATACAGTATCCAGGTGGTTGAAAAACAGAACTGTCACATGAGAATAGTCAATTTTATCCTGTCCTGGGGCATGAGAAGGAATGTCTAAGTGAAGCACAATTTTTGTGGCCTCCAGTTTCTTTATATTTGCCCTACTAAGGAATTTTTTTTTTGCTCTGAGTTTATAACTGAAGTGCACTGAAATAATAATTTGCAATTAAAAGAGGGATGACAGGCTTATCTGTTTTACTCTGTCTCATCATGATCGCTCAGAATAAATATCCATTTGCTTTGGTCAATCATTGTGGATAAGTAGCAAGAAAGAAACAGCTGGCTGGGGATCAGTAAGATATGCTTTCAGATGCTGCCATTAGGGTGCAGGAGTACTGTGAGCACTTTCTTTGTGTGGGGCTCTGAGTGAGAGCTTCACCCAGACTGTGCTGTTTAATCCTTGCAGCACAAAAGCGTTCGGCTCTTACCTTAGCCACAGGCTCACTCTTCTCCCCGTTTTACGGATGAGTTCCCCAAGGAAGGGAAAAGCTGCCTCAACTTGGGTCCCTCACGCATTAAGCAGAGACCTCAGCAGCAAGCAACTCTTTCTCAGGAGCACACTGGGGTGCGACCTGTGCTCTGCGGTACGGAACACGTCATAGGAGAGCTGCCCATCGGTCCTGCCATCCACCTCCTGCTGCGATTGTTGCTGTCATGATTTGGTCCCAGGAAACACAGTGAGTGATGGTGATTGCCTTCCTCATCCACGCGCCCTTCACTCCCTGGCTGAAGATGCCGGTCCTGCACAAAGCCCTCCTGGAACTGAGTGGTTGAGGATGCTGCTGTCCCTTCCCACTCCTGTCCAGGACATGGTGTGCAAAACGGAATAAACGGCGTTAGGGCAAAGTGAAGCTGCTAATAGTAATCCCAGTAACAGATTCTAAGCCCATCTTAGGTCTAGTCTTTACTATGTAAATCTATTTCAGAATTCCTACTGATATGATGAGAAATTCACAAGCAAGTCAAAAACAGAAATTACATTGTGTATTAAAATATGTCTGTCTCTATAGCACCATATATGCAAATTTATGCATATATGCATGAATTATACATTAATACATATAGGCTCGAATTTATCAGAGCTACTCAATCTCATTTCCCAGTTAATAATTTAGTACTTATTAACCTTCGGTATTACCATCAAGATATCCTCTCCTGTCAAATAGAATAAAACATAAAAACATTCTAGGATTACACAGCATGTATTTTTTAAAAATTTTAAAATAAAACTTGTTCCCCATTTTGGAAATTTGACATCACCAAGGCACCACCATCTAATTTAACTTCTCTATTTTTTTTCACCATAAAAATAGAGAAGAACGCTTTCTAAGTGTGTCAGTCCAAGAACAGCTTTAATTAGAATCCCTGGCTCTGGCTTAGAACGTGTTCTACATCTTATTTCAGCTTGACAGGAGGAAAGAGGCATCCCCTCTGATTTTAGGTCAAAGCCAGAATGAAAACTGCTTTGGGAAAAAATTAACTGTGCTTTCTATTCTCAGAGTTCCCTTGGGCCCATCAAATGAAGCTGGGCGGCGCATTCGCAGCAGCATCGCCGACACACCTGGTTCTTCATCCGCTGGACATCAGGACATCAGCTGGTGGCTCTCTAGCCTTTGGTAGGCCAGGAAGGAAGCCAGGAGCTTGAGAAGATCCAGGGTAGCCTGAGGCACTGGGTTAGTGGTCAGCTAGAGCTCTCTGGTCACATTTATTTAGCTTTGCGAATCGGGAGTTTCCCCACCAAACAATGCATTGTGGGCTTAAAATATTCCTTTGCCTGAACAGCCCTGTGGCTAAGGGCTGGTGTTAGTGCATGAGGCTTGGGTTCCGAAACTCAGCGCAGGCTCCTGTGTGTCCTCTACTTTCCCTATGGCTTGAGGCCAGCAGACCTTCTGTCCTCCCGGACCAGTGGCCTAGCTGTCCAACATGCCTGGTCTAAGAATCCATCGGCCTGTGGCCAGGAACTTGCTGGCCAACAAACCTAGAGTGGAGGACTTGAAATTTCTCCAAGGAGGTGATTCGGGAAGACAGGAGTGAGGCTGATTCACAAGTTCTGGCTACGGTTGGATAAGCCACTCTCAAGGATAAGGCCAGCCTCCAGTGCTACCGAGCCTCTAGAGGAGTCTTTCTAAATGCATGAGGCTTCTTGCTGTAAGTATTTTGGTAACCAGGCCTACCCTTCCTAAGGCTTCACAGGGCCGGGGGCAAGAGTATAATGGGCATCCATGGATAAATCCACAACAATTATAAATTAATTTGACAAACTTAATAAACAGAATGTGTCTACCTTCCATGAAGAAAATTATGCTCTTAGCAGGTGTGGTGGTACACACCTGTAATCCCAGGTTAAGGGAGGCTAAGGCAGAAGGATCCCAAGTTCAAAGACAGCCTCAGCAACTTAGCCAGACCCTGCCTCAAAATAAAAAGAGTAAAAAGGACTGGGGATGTAGCTCAGTGGTTAAGTATCCCTGGATTCAACCCCTGTTTAAAATATATATATGCATATACTTTCATATTGACAAATCTCAACATACAGGAATGAAGTCTGGGGACATACTAAAGAAGAATAAATTATATGATAATTGTGCCTTCCTGAATGTTATTTTTAGAGTCTGGCAATGTTAGCATAAGTAAGAAAGTCACAAAAACATGTGCATTATTACATATTTTATAACATTCATTTTGGTAAAATTACTGACTTTGTCACTCAAGATTTTTAAAACATAATTTATGCTCTAGAAATGATAATGATATAAAGGATTAATAATATAATAGTACATAAAAGTGGAATACATTTTCACTGAAGATGTAAACTAATGAGTTATTTTTCATATTTTGAAAACTTTTTTCTTCCAAAGCATTCAAAATTATCTATAAAATTTAAAAAGAAGTCATAATAAAAGAATATAAAAATGTGAAATAAAATCTTTTAAAAGATATTTGTTTTAATTTTTAAGAATTTGATATTTTCATACAAATAAGGAGACTTAAATTTTATCATTCAGAAAGCTATCATGCTTTGTGTGTGTTAATGTGCATGTGTTGTTTTGTACCCTTTGTGTGTGCATATACACAAGTATACATGTATTTGTTCCTTTACATCAGAGGGTGATTGCTTCCCCAAACAAAACCTGCAGGTGCTAAAAATCTCCATATGACATGTCATCGTGTGTTTGCATATAACATCTCCACACCCCTTTCCATGTACTTCAAATCTGCTTTGAGTTCCCACGTTCCTAACACGATGTAAGTGCTGTGTGGTTGTTATACTTCATTATCAGGAGTGACGAGGAAAAAAACGTTCGCACATGATTTGTTCAATTATTTCTGATGTGCAGCTGGCTGTATTCTCAGGGCCGAACCCTGGACCCAGTTACGTCGATGTTTAGCTGTGAGAAGAACTCCTTCATCTGCATGTGGAACAGCACTCAAATCCCTGCGTACATCTTTCTCCATCTCCTGGAATCAAAGACAAGTAAATGGACGCTGTCTTTCATTTGCAAAAATGAACCGCATGCACGTTAACTAAGCATTGTGTTTTGCTCGCAGACTCACTATGCATGTGGTGCTGGGGTTTGAACTCACATACTCGTGCATGTTGGGCAAGCACTGTAACCACCGAGCCTTGGCTCCAGGCTCTTAACTGAGCATTTCTCATCAATCAGTACACATTTTTATAAGAGAAAATTACTTCTAGTTCCCACCTCTCAAGCTCTTCCCATGTTTGAGGCATTGTCCATTCCAGTGCTGAAAGAGACACCTCCAGGGCCCTGTGCAGCATGTGGACCCCATTGCCTGCAGTCGCGGTGCCGGAGGTGTGGAGAAGTGTGTGCCCAGCCTGAATGCCAGGCCAGGAGCCCATGTTTTGGATTATGCAAGGAACTAGAAGAGCCATGAGTGCTAAGCCTAATGAGAAGGTGGCCTGGTATTGTCTAATAATGACTATGAAAGAGCAGGCTTTCCAAAGCATGGATCCCAGAGACAGCAGCCAGACAGCCCTAGACTAGAGCAATCCCGTCAATCACCACCCTGACCTCTGCGACAGAATCCAGGTGTTTTAACACAGCACAGAAGACAGACTAAGGACACGTTCCCTGTTTTCCCATATTCTGTTTGGCCAAAGTGAAGTGCCTTTATCTTCCACTGTCCTTGCTTTTCCTTTCATTAGGTGCTGTGAAAGCCCTAGCCCCTTTGCTTTGAATTCCGTCACCTGCCCGGTTCCTGAGCCATTGATCGTTGATAACAAGTCAGACTTTGGGTGGCGCATTTCTGGGCAGGGTCCGCTCTGGGTACTCCTACACACCTGGGCCTCCATCCACCAAAGCACTGGCCACACTACTGTGATTTTGTGCCTGTTAGAAGAACCTTCCCAATGATGAGCACATTAAGGACATTATTCCATGTTGTAATCCCTCTACCGGTTAGTGGTCCATCCGTGCCTCAGTGGTGCTCAGTGAAGAGCTGATAACAGAGCAAGCTATGTCAAGATGTCACCGACATGCAGCTCTCCTTAACCTTAGTCACTTTCACTTACTTATTTATTGCCAGGAAGTACAAAGTGCTTGCTATGCAGCAACCGTCTCTGGCTGGAGGGATCCAAATCAGTGCCTGGGCTGTCCACCTGGGCACCCATCCCGTTCAGCCCCGCATGGGTCAACAACTGGCGCTGTCCCCACCACACACAAACTTCTCTTCAAATAAAAAATCCCCCGGGTGTCAGAGTCCTGCACG
The DNA here is from genome assembly GCA_004027875.1 of Aplodontia rufa. Classification (NCBI taxonomy): domain Eukaryota; kingdom Metazoa; phylum Chordata; class Mammalia; order Rodentia; family Aplodontiidae; genus Aplodontia; species Aplodontia rufa. The sequence goes on along the minus strand of PVKS010008660.1, from coordinate 37,458 downwards.
CGTTCAGCAGACATTTCTCCCAAGCACTGATGGCATCTTTTTGTGCCACGTGTGAGAAGAGACAGCTGATGTCAGCGTTTCACGGAGTTTTCAGAAAGGTCAAGCAGCACTCAGATTTCTGTTGGTAAAATTCATTCCTTCTCTTTCAAAACTTTAATGAGAAAGGACAGCTTTGTGAAATGGAGGAGCAAGAACAATATTGCTTAAATAAATTGGAATTTGCACTTTGATTACCCTGTGCTTTCTGCCATACTTTATGGGAAATGTTCCCTGCGGTGCAGGTCCGCTCTGGAGTGACATCATCCTGTGAAGCCATCCTCACTGTAATTATTTCCATCCATATTTGCAGAGGACACAGCAAGAACGTTCAGCGAGGAATGCATGATGCATACAGGATGATTTAAATCGTCATCCAGTCACTAGAAAGCCCGTTAAAAGGCAAAAGATGCATCTTCATGCAAGGAGGCATTTCACATGCACATTAGGACAAAAAGTCTCTTGCAAACAATCAGACTCTGACAACAGCAAATATCATACTGTGTGGAACAACACACAACACCTACCTTCAGTTGCTTAAAGGTGTAACATGCAGGGAGCAGGCATATTATAGTTCATATCAGCAAATTTAAATCTTTTTGATTAGACTCTGTCAACGCCAACATCAGGTATGGGGATTTTAAAATTTCATCCTTGGCAATCCTGGTTTCCCTTTTGGTGAAGCTGATTATATTTTTCGAACACTGTGTGTGTATTTTTGGTTTTCTTTTATAATTTTAAGGCAAGTAAAAATGCTAATATGAAAGTATTAATTTTGTCCAAAATAAAAAACTCAGTGAAAGCAGATTTATACACACACACACACTATATATATATATATATATATATATATATATATATACTCTCTAGTAAAATTAAAATCAGGAAGCTGTGGATTGTTGTCCCTGACAGTCTGATTTATGCAGGCTGGCTATACCCAGGAGGGAGACTGCAGCTTTCCAGGACTGTGAGCTAAAGGGCATGGGTAGGCTCTTTGTCTCCCGGAAAATAAAAGCTCCCACCATCTGCTCACTGAGGCTTTGACTCCATTTTAAATGTAGAAAAAAGCAAGCATTTACCTCTGGAGTTAGTGATAAGGCTCCATTCATTCATTCTTGCATGCATTCATTCATTCAGCGTAACAGCTGTGGGAAAGGGAAGTCCGGAGTTGAGACTGAATTGTTTACTTCCTAGGATGGAATCCCTCTATCTACACTGTTTCTGAATTCACTCTGAGAAATCTCCCTTCTGTGTTCTTTGGTGCAGCTCAGTCTGATCCCCCCTGTCTGGCATCACAACTTGTCAGAACATCCGAGCTGACTTTGTCTAACTTTGCCCACTCCACAGTACCAGGCCACAGTCCACGCAATGCTCCCTATGTCCCCTAATCCAGCACAACTCTCGGCCTTGGTGACCACAGCTTGCTTCTCTATCCCATGGACTCTGGCATCCCTGTGCTGAGGCCAGCAGGGCAGTTTGGACACACAAAGCAATGGGTCCTCTTACAGGGCTGCTCTTGGTCATCTCAGAGGCATTGGCAAAGCCCTGGGCAGCAGGTGTGTGGATGCTTCGGATCCTAGAGGAGCACACTGCACTCTTCCTGAGTCCCTGTGGAGAGTCAGCTCATCAGCTCCCAGCGTGGCTGTGGGCATCAGTGTGTCCTCCATCCACCTCGCTGCCTGGGCCTGCCACAATACAGTCTTGGCTTCTTATTGTTTGAGCCTGCTTTGGGGTAGACTGCCCATCGGCCTTCACAGCCCCCCAGGGTGTCCCAGTGTGCATCAGATCTTCTCGGGTGAAAGATTTAATGATGTATAATTTGGCTGTGTGAAATCTTACTTTTATTTTTTTCCATATTCTTGGGTTGATGATTTTGCTCTAAATGCATACATATTTAATAAAATTCAAAAGCAAAACAGGGTCTAAATGTGGCATCCATTCTCAATAGGGTCAGGCTCACACATCTTCCTAAACCTGTGGACAAACTCGTCCTCTAACTCTGCTGGAGGGCAGGAGATGCTGCTCCAGCCGACAAGGTCTGGGTGCGAGGTGCTCTTGAGCAGCACTCTGTGGGTTTCAGTGTGCATCCATGGTCACATAGCACAAAGGAAGTTAATGTAATTGACCATCTATGATAATGCTGCCAAGAGCTGTCAGAAACACAGATCTTCAGGATTCTCGTGTCTCCTGTTTGACTGGAATTTGTGGTAGCAAGTGGGTAGCATGTTCAGCTCACTTACAGGAGAATGCAGTGCCTCTTTTAAAGTGTTGTGTGCTTTCTGTAGCTCCTAAGGGCGCCTTGCCCAGCTCTGCAGGAAAAACAAAGTCACCCTGCCCTGGTGCTGCAGGGCTGCCTCTCCCTCCCATTAAGAACAGGCATATCTCTTCAAGTTCACTATCAGAAACCAGAAACACTGACTCTCACGGAAAACTGTATTTCTGGGATTTGGGTAATGAGTTATCCCAGCCACTAAATAATGCTCTGTTTGCCACAAAAGAAACAGTTACATTAAACAAGCCAGCTTCACTTAATGCTTTAAGTACAGAGGGAGCATCAGGACATTCAGGAGAAGGACCTGTTTTATACCATGGCGAAGGAACAGCCCTTACAGCCCTGTTTGAATGGGAAGGGTTTTCAATAACTCACCCACACCTCCAGCCTTCACAAACCTTGTGCTTCTGCACATGTTTAAAGAAACTTAACACCTCTTTAATTATACACTGTAAATAATATTGACCAGGGAACAAGTATGTGATTGATGGTAGGGGAATGTTTTTCAAATTTGGCTTAAATAACTATCCTCTCTGAATGTTTTGAAGGATGTTATAGAGCAATGCTTATAATCCACTCTTAGATTTCACAAAATAGGCCTCTTCATATAATAACACAAAAATATTCAGATATTGAGCTTTTAAAAAATTTCTGTGAAATTATAAATGTGAATCTACAACTTTTAGAAACTCTTAAAAATTCCAATATAAATGTATAACTTATAACAACAAGAAAACAAAAGCATCTTACTATATTACCAGCTTAGAAATGAAAGTGTAGGAAGTGACCAGGGAGCTGGGCTCTTGCATTATATTTTTTAATTTTTATAAACACTTGCTCTCATCCATGTTATAGAGATGTGTTGTTCCTGAGAAAGATGGTATCTTTCTACATAGAAATACCTCTACACCAATTCACAGAACGTTGTCAAGGAGTGTTCCAGAAAATGGCAGGATCTGGCAGGAGGTAAAGCTGGGGCACAGGAGCTCACCAGGAATCCTTGGGGAGATCAAGACTGGGCCTGGGGTCAGAATCACCTCCTAATTAGACAATCGGTTCCTCTGCTTGATTCCAAAGCACGTCACACTTCTCTTGATGACAATCGCACTTCATTTTCTTTATCTTTAGCTCCAACCTTTGCTTATGATCAAAACTGTCAATCAAATGAAGAAAAAAGAAACAAAAGGACTTCACAAGGTGGATAACATATTTTATATATTAGGAAACCCAAAGGTGTATTTACGGTTATGGTGGTATTAGGAAATGTATTCATTATCCTTTCTGTGCATATTTACCTTAAAATGCACTTCTATTCCAGTTCAGCCATATTATTTTCCAGATGAATTACACTGGCATACAGGACTGTGGATCCAGAAAGATAAATGAAGTCTTATTTTCAGCAGAACAGCTGCATACTGTCCAATGACGGCATAAAGAACTCACAGGAGTTATCATGCCTGCTTTGCCCACATTAATCTTAAACTCTTCAATTTACAGATTGAAGTTACTAATTGGGATGATCCCCAACCATCTTATTGTGCTCTTAAGTATGGGGAATCCATTAATTTGCTCTGGGGCTAGGATTCTCTGGTTACACTGCTAAAATACATTTTTCCCCTGAACTAGTGTCCCTGTCCATTTTTGGAAAGTCAGCTTTCAAAGGAGTCACAACGGGTGTTGACACCTCTCTGAAGACAGTGCAACCATCGCTGACCTGAGACCGTGGTCTGGGGTAGGTCCAGGTACCACTTCCTGCTCTTCTACCAACACAGCCAATGCTGAAAGAGCTAGGGATATCAGCCTCCCCGCAAAGGCCCTTGGGCGTGTGCCGGATGAGGCGATTCTCCACTAATTCTCCACTAATTAATTTATTTAGTAAAATCAAGGTGCTGACTTTGAAACACCATCAGCAGCCTCCTGTTCATTCAGTACTTCATTTATTACCTGGTGAGCTGTTTATTCTGGGCTTGCCACACCCTGACCCACATTTCCAGTGTTAGGAATTCATTTCCATCTATAGCTGCCCCGATGTAGCTGGAATCTTGCAGACAGTGACCAACAGAGAGGACAACCAGAAATTCATCTAATATCTGATGCATTTTATCAGGCTTTGAGAGCACAGCGGGGAATCAGGGTCTTTGGTGACTGACTGCATGCATAATGAACAGGGCAGCAAGGTTAAAAAGACAGCCACATGGTGACAATGAATTCAGAAAACTACATCTCACTAACACATTTGGTCCTTTTTTTTTTTTTTAATGATGAATTCTGAGCCACCTTGAATCTACAGGCTCCTTCTAATTACTAACAATGAGAAGCCTGCCCTCTCAGTTGCTGCTAGATGCCCCAGGCATCATTACAGTAAAACCAACAAATGATCTGAATACTGTGATTTAAACTCAAAACCAAAGCACAGTTGGAGATTTTTTTACACGGCTGCTTGAAAGTTTTATGTCTATGGTTTGCGAGATCATAGAAGATGCAGAAGGATAACACAAGGTCAAATCTACATCTTATATACAAAGAATAAACTGGTTCCCTAATCAGCGTGCTGTGGCTCACAGTCCAGGAAGAATTCAGGATGAATGGTAGAATCCTTCTTACAAGACCACACTGGTGACCTCCAGTGCCCTGCTATGAATAATGGCCATTATTAGAGGAGGTGGTGGCAGCAGCAGCAATACAGCACTGTCTTTCCTCGTGAACCGGAGGGGGAAAGTGCAGAGGGAGCAGCCCTGCCTGATACACGCTACGCTAATTATTCTTATGACATAAATCTTGGGGCCATCTATGTATTTTAGGAGCTAAAGCAGACTTCCAAGTATAGTATGGGGCTATGTCTTGTCATCAGCCATCTGTGGCAGGGTCCTTTTTATTCCCCCCTTCGAAACTGATAAATAGGTGGGATCTCTCCTGGTCCTTCAAACTCAGAAGCTGAGAGTCACCAGAGTGACACTTCTTGGACTCTGGGAGATCACATGGCCAGCATGCTGTGGGTCTGGGTTCAGCTTCAGGGTCACTGTGTCCCCTCATTTTTAACCTGCTCATTGCTCTTTACATCCAGCCTCAAGGAGACCGCAATCACAGGCCAGAGGTGCGTTGTCTTGTTGTCTTGCATGAGGTGATGTTTCTTCCTAGGAACTGAGATGGGAGTTACTGTCTTGAGGAGAGGGGGGCAGCTCAGGAGTCAGGAGACTGCCCTTTATGTTGTGGTTTTGTTTTTTGCATTCCATACGGAATGCTTAGGGTGTAACAGACCATTTTCATCTTTGTTTCTTTCATGTTTCTATATTTCACATCAGATATATTTCAGAATACCTGTGCTAACTTACATCTGGCCATTAAACTGTAAATATTTTCTCTTTGGGGGCGGTGGGGGGGGAACTCATGGACAGTGTTAAATACAATAAAGGAAAAATCTTGGTCTATAACAGTTCTGAAGATATCGCAAGGATGGCTATGATAAATTGGAGAATAAGGCGTGACAACAGACTCAACTCCAATATTCTAAGATTTGTGTGTTTCTTCCTGCTGCGACCTGTGCCACTGCTAATACATAAATGACCACGTGTTCGGGTTTGTTGACTGTGCATATTTCCATAATCGCACGCATAACTTTCAAAGGTACAGCTACCTATTTCCTTATTTGTTTTCATTCCTAATCGCCTTTTTTTTTAAAGCTATTAAAATGGAAGCATCAAAACCCAGGGGCCTTGTTTATACCCTTTCCCCAGCGGTCACCAGCCCAGGAGGGCATCTAATGCAGCAAGCTCTCAATGGGTGGTTGGCTTGCTTACTGGCAACATGTCACCGTGCATTGCAAAGACTGGGCGTCATTGGCGTAGCAACAGTGCTATGAGCTGCAGCGCTACAGAGACATGTTGTTCTATTAAAATGATTGAATTTGAAGCAAGCCCTCCCTATACTTCCCCAAAATCCTCTCATATACCAACTTTGATTGTAACAAAATTGAAGGTCCACATTGTTCACTTGGCCACTCGGTCACTGTCTCTGATCACATTCTGAAATGATCTGGCTTAGTCACTGTCTCTCTGCATCTCTCCCATGAAGCACCAGCCTCAGGAGGGTGGACAGGCACACCTGCTCATAACCAGAACAGCTGCTCCTGCAGGCATCCCCCCAATAGGCCATTATTAGGGTAACTAATAATTCAGTACATTCTGGTTTTATTAAGCAAGAAGCAAGACTCAGGATGAAAAGCAATTTATCTTTTCCTATTTTTGCTTTTAAGAGAATTGTTCAAGTAGTCATTGAAGTAGCCACTGTCTAAAACCAGCTACGGCCCAACATAAGGATAGAAACTAGGAGAGAAAAGGGAAGGCTAACAGAAAGGAAGCACGGACTCTGCCACGGGAGGCCCACAGATGCAGCGCAGAGGGGAGAAGTTGTGATTGACCAATTCAGAGCCCCAGAAGAATCGGGCGCGAGAGGGGCGAGCAGGTCTCGCTGAGAAGTGCAGAGCGCAGGAAGGAGCTGAGCAGAACACATTTTTTAATGAACCGTTAAGTAGATCACCAGGAGAGGAGAATAATGACTGTGATGAGGACTTGGCCAAGGTGTGAAAAAGGAAAAAACGAGAAAGCGAAATGAAGTCACAGGAGGACCTGCAACCAGAGAGCATCTGGGAAGAACGCGGTCTCCGAGACACTCCTGTACCTCCCAGTTAGTGGGCTGGGCAGCTCATTAAGTAAGAGTACGTGTGAACAGATAGGTGCATTGGAAAAAGGCAAGGGAGGTGGGAAACAACGGGAGAAATACAATCAGTGCTTCCGCAGCTGAAGAAAGAAGCCAGGAGAACAGAGGACTCTAGGAGATGCATTTAAGAAATGCCCTTTGGAAATCTGAGAGTGGCTTCTCGGGAAATAACAAGAGCAATAAAACTGGCCACAGGAGGGACGGTCATGCCAAGAAGAGGAGAATTTAAAATTGGATATGCCTGTGTAAAATAACTCAGCCGCCAGTGAGGAAATTCAGAGAAACTATTGAACAGCAATATCAGGAAATGGAATTTCAGTGCCTCTCTGTGTTTGGGCCCCCGAAAGTTAGAGTGATCATATATGTCACCGGGAGCTGCTTGCTGCTGGTAAAGGCTCCAGGATTTTCCTAAATAAGGCAAGATGCTGGGCTCTAATTATTTCACACAGGGTGGCTCTCTGGATTGCACTCAAGGAACTGAATGAACATAGAGTTAGTGCTGCTTCTGAACTGACATTTAAATGTATAGCTCATTTGCCTCTCACAACAAACCTGTCATGTGAAAGTCATTACCACAACTTTTAGTGAGGGAATCTCAGCTCACAGAGCTCTACAAGAGCAAAGCCAGGATCTAAATCTGAGTTTGGGTGGATTTAAAGCCAAATACCACCAAACTGCCTCCTGACTTCCAGAGAGGAACCCTGGGGTTTTTTTTTTAATTTTTATTCGATAAACATGGTCTTACAACTAGGAGGGGTTCATCGTCAATCAAAAACAGCAGTGTAATGACAGAACAAGCCAATACTGGTGCCAGACCACGGTTTCCCCTCTTTTGGGTTCCCCATGGTTCCATGTTTCACTTTACTTAAGCCCCAAGTTAACTGGACTTCTCGTGGAAGTCGGAGGTTCCCCTCAGATTAGATTCCTCCATACCACCTCCCTCTGGTCACCTTGATGTCCTTCCTATTCCCTTCCCCGCTCCCTATGTCCCCCAGAACTCAGTTCCCCATGAACATGTAAGAATTCATACACGCTGAGGCAATTGTTAGGTTAGCCATCTAACGTACTAATTCTGCTTATATTCTAATATCCACAAATGAAAGAAGACATTCGGCCTTTGAGTTTCTGAGTTTGGGATACTTCACTTAGCAAAAATTTTTCTATCTCCATCCATTTGGCTGAAAATGCCATAATATTGTTTTCTCAAACAGCTGAGTAGTATTCCATTGTACATATGTACCACAGTTTTTGGATCCATTCATCGAGTGAGGGGCATCTGGGTTGATTCCATGATTTAGCTATAGTAAACTGAGCTGCTATAAACATTGATGAAGCCGTATCTCTGTAGCAAGCCGATTCTACCTCTTTTGGGAAGTTACCCAGGAGTGGGGTAGCTGGGTGAAAAAGCAGTTCCAGCCCTAGTTTTCTGAGGAGTCTCCACACTGCTTTCCAGAGTGGCTGTACCAGTTTGCAGTCCCACCAGCAGTGTAACAGTGAGGAACCTGTGTTTAATCCACTCGTTTGCACTCAGATTTGGATGGCAGCCTTTGGTAATTTGATTTCTCCTCATCCAGCCCCAGTTTGCTAAGGTCTGTTATGTTTGTGTGACTAGCACATGCATAATAACGAAGTGACCAATGTGAACAAATGGCATGCAATCACTGTTAAAATACCCTTTGTTTCCCTCTCCCCAAACTTCCTGTGAAGGTGGGGCGGGTGGGGGGGAGTGGAGGAGCAGCAGGTCCACCCCGCATGCGTTCCTTTCTCTTAACTGCAGTTTACTGAGTGCGTACCACAGACAAGGCTCTTTGCTAAGGGCTTAGAGTAGGCAAAACCACCACAGTTCCAGTCCACGTGGAAGGCGCGACCTATCCGCTGATAAATCCAATAAAAGGATAATCACAGGAGAGTGGAACAGATGCTGTTCAGGGAAACATAACCGGAGCGTTGTGTGATTCTGATCCAGTGATTCAGAGAAAACTGCATCAGGAGGAAGAAGAGAAGAAAGCCAGGCAGAGGAACAGGGCTCCTCAAAACGTCAAAACAGAGAGAAATGCACTGGCCCCTAGTTTGGGGCCTTGGCTCCACAGCAGGGAAGCAAAATGCGTTTGGTTTGCTCCTCAGGGGTGCACATTCCAAAGCCTCGCCCTTAGCCCATTCTAGAGCAGGACCTCCCTAAGGCAGCCCATGCCCCAGACTCCTCTCCTGCAGCCATCTCGGGAGCCTGCTCTGACCCTTTCTCCGTGTCTTCCGGCTTTCTCAGCCCTACTCCAGGGGTGTGGAAATTTATGTGAAAAGTCAGAGAATGCACAGAACATTGCCTGCCACCCTAATTACTCTGGGAAGTCGCTCTGGTTGTCTCTGTGTCAGAGACTGAGAAATCTAACAGTTTCCAACAGCAAAACTATTCGTATCCAAGAGAGAGGGGCTGGCTTGAGAGACTGGGACCTGCCTGGGGTGGTGAACAGATCCCCCTCCTCCAAACAGATTAAACTCTGGGATGTCTCTAGAGCAAGCCATGTGTCTGTACCACAAGAAGTTGCAGGGAGGATAGATGTGAGTTCTCTTTCGCATTTTCAACCTTTATTGTTGTAAATTTTTGGCAGAATGATCAATATGTGGCTCATGTCTGAAAGGGACAACAACCATTCATTGCCTACCTGGGCCACCATGCACTGTGCACAGTGAGGCCTAGTGTGGATCATCTGGGACTCAAATAGGGAGACAGCCCGGAAAGCTTTGCCTGCAGGAAGAGGGAGCTCGCTCTAGGCCTGCGAAAGACACACGAACCCTTGGTACCTTCAAGCCACCTGATATTGGCAGCCATTCCCAGGGCAGTCACCCCAGGGAGCGTGTGTCATTAGCCTACAGGCCAGGTTACCTGGCTCTCTGCTCTCAGAATCAAGAGGTGTCCAATGTCACATGGCAACCCTCGCCCCAGCACCATGATTACAAGGAACGCCAGGCAAGGTTCCGTTGAGGTTTGGAAAGGATCTGCCGTGTGACTGCTGTGGCCTGTTTTCCGAGGCAGGATGAAATATCGATGGAGCGCACCTTCTTTCACTAGCAGTCTAGTGGAGGAGCAAACAACGTTCAGGAAATCAGAATACGCTTAGTGTGACCACACGCTGGGACACGCACACAGGGGCATCGGGCTTCCATTCAGTGGCCGGCCAGCCTCCCAAGAGGGCACAGTTCCTTCAAGAGAGAGGGACCCACAGGGCTGGAAGCATGTGTAGCAGCTTTCCTTTGTCAAGAGAGCTGACGATGATGTGAACAGAAGACACCCTGTACCTTGACCACCTGCTTTATTTTGGGGAATGGCGAAAAGGGTAGGAAGCATCAGGAAGAGTCCACACCTCTGACAAAATATGCACGGAAGCTGAGAGCTAAGAGCTGGCTGAAAAAGGCAACAAAATTTGCAACCTCGAGGGCACCGTGTGCTTTGCCCAAGTGATGTTTATGTGAAATGTCAAGTATTTACAACACAAGCCTTGCAGAAAGGGGCTCGGTGAGTGTGTCTGCCAAGCATGACATGATAAGTGTGTGTCGCTGGGCACGCTTAGACCTGATCTCCAACATCCCTGAACGCATTCCGCCAGTGAGGACAGCTTAGCAGCAGGCGAGGGGCGCTGTCTTCAGGAAGGTGGCTAACCACTGATCAGCAGCCTTGTCACCGGGGCACACAGCGGTCAGAGAAGAGAAAAGGCATCAGCATCACTGGCAACTTTAAACTACTTCCTTCTCAGTCCACAGAAAATACCTCTTGGCCACTGAAACATACAAATGGGGCCTACTGCCAGGAAAAAGGGCTGAGTGCAGGCTTGATCCCACGCCTCCGTTCTTCACGTGGATGCTATGGTGCTTGGGAACTCGGTGCCTCATTCCTTAGACGCACCGTTAGTTGGAATTGACACTTCCATCACATCGCGGCCACTAGGACAGCAAATGTGTGTGCCACTTCTAAGTAAGCAAAATTTTCTATTCCCAGTATTTGAAACAAAAGAGGAGGAAAGGAACAGCAAGAAGAGAGTGGCTCGGATGGTGGCAATTTCATTTTCTATCTTTCAGGTTATTGGATCGTTTCAGAAGATGTGTCTTCATAAAAACCTGGTTGAATTCATAGGCCCACTGTGGCAAATACACTGCTCCGAATTTGGACTCCTAGAGTCACATGTATCTTGAGAAATAATGAATATGAAATTGTCCTGGTCAATTCACCAAGTCATTTAAAATGGAAACAATTGTCATGTGCTCAAATGATCTGTCACACACCCACAATGTATTAATGTGTTCTTCACCTTACAACTTCTAAATGTTTGCTTCAAGAGAATAAATACTTCCAATTTGTCCGATAGAGAGTTTTTGATCCCAATTGGAAATAATGAAATAGAATGAAACAAAGCACCCTTGGTTTAGAATGAGAAAGACCGGCCTGTGATCTTGGCTCTGTCATCCACCAGTTGCGTGAAATGCCTTAACATTCCGACCTTCGCCTCCTCAGCACTAAAACAGAGATAATAGCAGCCACCTAACTGGGTAGCTGTACTGATAAGGATATTAGGTTGAAAGAACAGCAGACCTCCCTGACTAGCTTTAGAGCCTCAATGTTAGCGATTGTCATGATAGTTATTAATACTAAAGCAACTATTTTACTATTCCCTAATTCATGGCTAGTGCCTTTTGAATATGCAATTCAGGACAAAGAGTTTAGGCTTTGGGTCAGAAAAATCTGTGTTTGAATCTTGAGCATTCTGTGGAATATGGGAAAAGCTCCTGAGCCTCTCTGAACCAAAGCCTCATTTAAGAGGGAATTGAGCACCCACACCTACCTTGACAAATTGTGAGAAACATAATTGCCATTCTTTGGGGCACATACTAGATACTCAATGATAGTAACTTCCAGTATTAATATTATTGCAAGAGCAGTACTTGGAAAACAAGGGACCACCTCACTTAGCTACCTTGGAGTAAAACTGGTTTTGTTTGTTGTTGGTTGGTTGGTTTTCTACAAGGATGCACTGCCCTCCTGCTGGTTAGTGATGTTCCAGAAGAACACCAGCACACTAGAAGCCTCTGTACGCAATACAGTTTTGATGAATTCAGAACCAGGGACCCCCAACATGAGATCACAATGAAGTATTTTTAACTATCCCCAGGTATTTACACAACGCCACTAAAAAGATGCAAAATATCCAACAGATGCTATGACTAACAGTATCTCAGTTAACATCCCAATTTGCCACCATCCAAACATTTTAAATAAACTCATGTCCATCATTTCAGTTAGAGATAGTGACTATTATAGATGGAGTGAAAGGCAGAAACCTTAAGGTAATAAAGGTTTCTCAAGGGAGATTCTAAAACATCCATGTATGCAAATTTCTTTTATCTGAACAATTTTTCTTGAGCATGGTGACATCTGTAATGTCAGCATCTCTGGACACTGAGGCAGGAGGATTGCAAGTTTGAGGCCAGCCTCAGCAACCTAGCAAGGCTGTCTCAGAAAATGAAAAGCACTTAGAATATAGTTTGGTGGTAAAGCACCCCTGGGGGGTTTAATCCCCAGTGCCAAAAAAAAAAAATCAATAAGAGTGCAAAGGAACATGACTAAGAAGATTTGTTTTAAAGTCATCAACGGGTTTTATTTCTTAGAACTGAAATAGTCTACTGTTCTCAGATCTAAATTTGCAAAGCTATAGTCAACAATTTTTCATCAGAGCCCAAAGGAGTGAAGGAGACAAGAGGTAAGAAAGGCACAGAGGCCACTAGGAAGAAGTTGGGAGGGACACTTGTGTTCTCAGTAGATCACATATTCAACCTGTTGACAAAGGTCAGGGGACCTAGTGGGGGCATGTAGATGGAAAGCAACTCTGCAAGGAACCAAAGCCCTAACCACAAAGAGAAAGCCAGCAAACCCCAAGCAAATAGGCCACCTCCAGTTAGTCTTAGAAATAGGATACCTGGGAAGAGAATGGTCACACCCCAGGGGTAGTTCTCAACTGTATAGAAAAATACTTTCACGGAAAAAGCTCCCTAAAACCTGCACCTTTTCTTTCATGTCCGAGTGATACATCCAATTGTAGGGTGGCTTTGAGGCTGTGGGGAGATGGAAAAGGAAGCAAAGGTCACCCCTGGCTTTCCATTAGTGACCCCTGAGATCAAGTGAGGACAGTTGTTTCTCACCACTCCCCCCCAAGAGCACAGCAAAGTCGAGCCCCAAATGTTTTGATAGAAAAATAATAAATGCCAACTCCCCCGGTTCCCCAGGACGGGTCAGCCAAAGGATCTGCAAAAGTGACACCCTCCCCAACCGCTGTCCCACTGTCCCCAGTCTGTAAAACTGGAATCACTGGTGTGGAGGAGGAGACGGAGCCTTTAGGTGTCACCTTCTTGCCCTCCAGCAGGTCCCTGGGCGTGGCCCTCGCTCTTTATCCTCCACCCCTGCCACTCCTACCCCCATTCCGAGGCAGGGGTCCAGATGCCTGGTGGACGAGCCAGGGGCGGAAGGAGGTGGAAACAGTCCTTTCGGGTGCGGCTGAAGCCCTGGGAAGCGGTTCCAGCAGGCAGGGGCGTCCAGGCGTCGCGTCGCGGGAGTGGCCCAGAGTCACATCTCAATGGTGTGGGCCCAGGGAGGCCAGGGCCGGGCGGTGGCTGCGGCCTGTGGGTGGACTGTCCCTCTCCGGGCTGGGCGTGGGGCGGGAAGGGCGGGGCGGGGAAGGGCTCGGGGCGCGGGCCCCGGCAGGTGGCACCGGGCCGGGCTCTCGCTGGGCCGCGGCGCCTACGGGCCGTCGCCAGCCCCGGCACCCGGGGCGGCGGCCCGCGGCTCGGCCTCCTGCTCCCGCAGCTCAGGCTCGGGCGGGTCCCGCTGGGCCGCGGCCTGGACCTCGGCCTCCTCCTCGGCCTCCGCCTCGTGCTCGCTGGCCTCCTCCGCGCCGTCGGGCGCGGCCTCCCGGGGCCGTTTGGCGGCGTCCTCGGGCGCGCCGGCCGCGCTCCTCTTGGGCGGCCCGGGCTGCGGGCCCTGCGGCTCCTCGGCGGGCTGCTCGGCCGCCTCGGCCGGCTCGGGCTGCGGCCCCGGGTCCGCGCGGCCCCGCGGCTCGGCCAGCTGCTGGGCGGCCGCCTTGACCATGGGGTCGTGCTCGATCTCCCACAGCCCCTCGCTGAAGCCGCGCCTCTTGTTGGGCTTGCCGAACTTCTCCTTGGTCTCCTCGTACGGGAACAGGTGCTTGGGGCCCAGGAAGGCCGTCTCGTGGGTGCCGAAGAAGAACACCTGGTACCGGTTGGCCTCGGCCACCTGCTCCACGCGGGCCGGCCAGTGGGCGTAGCCCTTGAGCTTGGCAAACACCAGGTCCCCGGTCTTGAACTTGCGCCCGCTGTAGCTCGACATGGCGGGCGCTGCGGGACCCGCGGGGCGACGCGGCAGGTGCGCTGCGGGGCGGCCGCTGAGCCTGCGCGACGCCTCGAGGGCGCGCAACGCCCGGGCGCAGGGTTCCACGGCCCAGAGCGCCTCGTCCCCGGGCTCCCCGACTGTTGGCCCCGCTCGGACGCCGTGGTTTCCAGAGAGCGCTGCGGGCGGCGGGTGGCAGTTGTGCGCAGGGGGCCCTGGGTGGGTCCCTGCACCACGACCGTCGCGGAGCTCACTGGGTGCCAGGTGGCTCCGCTGCAGCCATGCGGAAGGAGAACTGCGACACAGTCAGCACATTTTCCCAAGAAACGTGCAGATGCTCAGCGCAAACCCGCAGTGGCCACGAGGGCGCAGAAAGCTCCGCTGTGCGTCAGCCGCTGCCGTCCATGTCCGGCCAGGTCAGTGGTTTCGACCGCGTTTTCCGTGATTTCCTTGGGGACCCGCGCTGGGACCCAGTGAGGCTGAGGAACAGAGTGAGTTCTCATCAAGGGATGCAGTGTGCACTTTTGTAGTTAGGCTGCCTGGAGGGCACTTGGTAACTAAACGGTAAACGCGGATACGTTTTTAGGGTCACAAAATGTATTCAGCAACGCTATGCTCAGAGTTCTTCATATTTCCCACTTCACATGGAAGTGTTCCCATATTGTGCGACATATGGTCACAGAGTGCGGCACACGGTACCTTTCACAGGAGAAGAAATCTGGGCTCCTCTGCCTGAGTTAGGTAGGGGTCTGCCCCATCAGACATGTTGGTAACAAGGGTTTCCTCGGGGCTACAGAGTCAAAAGGCATAATCTTAGTTCAGAGATCAGTTTAAGAGAACTTTCTTCAGCTACAGGTTGTTCCTAAGTGATATGAATGAGTTTCAGTGTAACTGCAGTTCTTGTACACCTTTTCACATCCGTTTTGAGTTCTACCAGCTGTGAGAATTCACTCTGACGACAAACATATCCTAACAGGGCCCTTGGCTCTTACGTTGGCTTTTATGAGAAAGACCTTTCAACACTAATCACAAGTTTAACTGGACACATGATCTTTCCTGGAGTAATCAGTGGAGTGTGAGAATCATTAACCCACTTCAGTACAGCTCAACATTTGTTTTTGGTTTGCTAGGTTGAATGGACCATTTCACCTCTGGATGGGGGAGACCTGCTCTGGGCAAAGGGAGATACCTTGTCCTCACAGGTGAAATCAAAACAATGAAGATTCTAAAGTTCTTTTAGCTTGCCTGTAAACCATTCTCTTAGAACATCTCTCTGCCCCACAAGTATCATAGTTTAGTATATAAGAAGCAATAAAGAATCAACAAGCTATTGGAAGATCCACAGTTGGCTACATAATTTTCACTGAAATTCACTGGGAAAGTGCTAGAGAACCATATACATGGTTAGTGGCAGTAGAAGAACACAGGAAACTGTGGGCAGCCAAGGAACCCACAGGAGGAAGAGATTTGAGATTTCCGTAAGCAGAGGTCTTGCTCATTTGGCTGCTTCTTTTTCTCAGCCCCTGAATGTGCTGCACCGCTGCACAGAGCTGTGAGGGCTGTGAGGTGAGGAGGAGTTTAGCTAGATGGCTGTGTCCAGGAGTGGCATGTAGTTACGTCATCAGCTCAGTCTGAGGAAGGACCAGACCTGAGACCCAAACACTCAAGGTGAGTTGATCACACCAGCACCAGTGCAACAGATCGGGGGACGAATCACGGGGGTGAGCAGGTATGAAAGTTTTAATTGGGCTGCAGTTCCGAGGGCCAGAGCAAATGACCAAGATCTGTCAGAAACAAGGTGCAAAATTCTGTAGGAGACAAAGACAGGCAGGCCTAGGAGGGAATGGTCCAGATCTACAAAGGGCAATGCCGTTTCTGTCAGGTACAACTCACCCCTCCCATCTGTGACTCAGAGTGGGGTAAAAGGCTGGCACAAAAGATGCTTACTTTTGAGGAATTTAAAGTCTAGTTCAGAAGCTAAAGCACCAGAAAGTTCATTACAGGGTGCGACTTGATGTGTCCTTAATAAACAGTAAGAGGATTCCAGGAGAAGTCAGCAGGAGAGAGGCTGCTAGGGCAGGCTTAGGTGGCACTGGTAGAGATAATGGAAAGGATTCTGGCATGCTTCACTTGCTTACCTGCCTTCAGGGCTCAGAGTAAATACCATCTTTCGCAGCTCTGTGCATGATGTTAAGGTGGTTAAAGCAAAGCTTAGATTCCCTTCAGGACTGTTACACACACTACGGCATTATGGGCATCAAAGTTCAGACAGTGGGCGAGATGGCTTATGCTGTGGTAATGACTGGGAAGTAGAATGTTATTAAAGATGGAACCAGACAATTATCATCTTTAGACTAAATGAGAGAAAAGACCGATCAAAAGCAGTAGAGTCATGAATAAGGGCACTGAAAAATGAAGACATGACCTCGGCAGTCCAAGTACACATTCCATGCAGAATTTCATATCTAGCACTTCTTCTGCATGGTAAAGACCTCAAATTTCTTTCTACTTGGGAATAAGACTTTGAGAAGGATTGTTCTTCAGTTTAACTTCTCACCACATGGAAACTCATTCCAGAAAGGGGGAAACAGGAGGAGGAAGGTTGAGCCATAACAGGGTGCCTTGGAGCTTACGGGAGACCACGTGCATAGATCCTGCATTTCTTTTATTCTTGACTTCTCTATGACACGGGACGGTGATCTTGGCTTCCTTTACCATTTAACTTATTGTTGAAGTTGTTGTCAATTAATTTTTGTTATTTTGCTCAAAATGATGAGGGTAGGACAGCTGTTCTTCAGATTTGGATCTGCATTGTCGCCCAAGAGCTCAAGTGTGGAATGCCTGCTTCCCACTTCAGCCTTGCTCCCAGGTGGGACTTGGAGGCATGACTGGACCAGGAGGGCTCTGACCTCGTCAGCAAATTCCTCCCTGGGGCGCTGACTGGCCTCCTGGGAGGTGGGGCCTCCTTGGAGGAAGTAGGTGTCTAGGGGTGTACCCTGGCGGTTTTTATCTTCTCCCAGGCCCCTTCCCCACCAGGAGCCAAGCAGCTTTCCTCTGCCACACCCTTCCACCGTGATGCTCACCTCAGGCCCAGAGCAGTGCCACCAGCCAACTGCAGACTGCTGTCTCTCAAACTGTGAGCCACAACAAATCTTTCCCATTCCAAGTTGTTCTTACCAGGTGTTTTGGTCACAGTGATAAAAAGCCAACTAACCGAGGTGTTCATGATTTGTTGGTTAGAGTTGTATAAATAAAGTACTCATCAGCAACTACAATGATCAGCCTTTAAGAACTAGATCTCCATGAGCTCAAACACTTTTTAACAGGTCAGATGTTTTAAAAATCAAATGTACTAAGAACACCTGTTTGCAAAGAAGATTATTTCAGCAGCCACATACCTATCAAAACAACATCTGAGAGACCAAAACATAACACCTTTCCTTTTCTTTTCTAGAAAAGTAATGATAGGATTTAAAAGATGCTTGGCAAACAATTATGAAACATGGGAAGTAAAACAATATAATTATACAAGAGAGAAAATAGGTAACTAATTGACATTTTCTTGTTTACTTTTAAATTCAATTAGTTTTCCTTAAACTATGATTTAAAAAAGTATAATTGTCTTCGGTATGCTTTTGTCTTCATTAAAAATATTAACTGCCTCTGGGTTTATACAGTAGGAGTGTTAATAGATGGCTGATGTTTGAAATCAAGGCTTCACTCTTCCACAGAGTTCCAGGAGATGCAATTAGGAACACAGTCTCCTCCCCCGTCATGGGTAGAAAATTAACCTTTTTCTCTCCTTTCTTTTTCTTCTTCTTTTTTTTTTTGAGGATTGAGCCCAGGGGTGTTTTGCCACTGTGAAGCACCCCCAGTCTTTTTTATTTTGTATTTTGAAACAGGTTGCCGATTAGTTACTGAAGCTGGCCTTGAACTTCTGATCCTGCTTCCGCAGCCTCCCAAGTCGCTGAGATTACAGGTGTGTGACACCATGCTGGCCCCAATTTTCCTATTTAAAATTTCACAGCAAGTCTCCTACCTCTGTAGTTTGTCACCTCTACATTTTATCAGTGTCCGCTTAGTGTAAGTTCCAAGCTTCAGGAATTTCTGTGATCCAAGGGAGCTGCCGGAGTGGCAAGTCCTGGAAGCCGCAGGGTAGTTTAAGGGGTTTTCCCCAGAAGGAGCGGCACCATCAATTTGGATAGTAAGTCAAATCTGCAGCTGACTTGGACGATGGAGTTTGAGGAGGGAGAGATGAAGAAGTTAATATGTGCTAAGCAATCTGGGTCCTCTGGCTTATTGCAAATGCTACAGAAGGTGGGCAGGAGGAGCAATCACAGCTCAAAACTGTTTGCCAGACTGTGATTCAGTGGCCATGTGGATGACTGGACAGCTTCAGAGCTGGTCACAGAAATCAGGAGGCAGAGTGTCAACCCATGAGACGTGTCTGCTTTCAATCATCTTGGCTTTCATTTATTGCAACCCTGACATTGGAATAAACCTGTTTAAATATATTTTTAAAATGCAACCTAGTGGTAAAACATGATACCTCGCTTTAAAGCTGTTTTAATTGAATACACCTGGTGCTTTTCTGTCAATTTATGTTAATGCCACACACAGACAAGCAGGACCTAATTGCAAATTAAGCAATAAAGCTGTTTATAAGAGCAAATGTTCTCTGGGTCAAGTCCATGGATTTTTTATTTATATGTGTGTGTGTACATCAATGTAAATATGTATACACTCTATATTACTTAACCTTTGTCATAACTGGCAACTTGCGTCACTCACTCAGTGCTAGTTTTACAGAGATCCTTCCTCTTCAGGACTTGATTTTCCTCAACAATCAGCAGTATTCCCTTATTATGTTAAGTTCTGGATCATTTTAAGTCGTAAGGTTTATATTCTTTAAAATGCACAGAGCGTAAATGTTTCTTGAACTGCGAGGCATTGAGCTCAGTCCCTCCAGCTGCGACAGTGTGAGATCTTGCACTCAGCTTGCAGAGAGAGTTCCACACAGCTGCTGCACACACCGAGTAAGCCTTCCCCTGGAAAGCTGGTGCAGATCTGTAGCTTCAGGGGTAAGCAAGGCACCCTTCCTTTCCCTGTGCCTGACTCTGCAGTCCTCAAACCCGGAGCAGCGGAAACCTGGTCCCTCCCTGCTCTGCTCAGTACTAGCCTTTGACCCAGTGGCCCTGAAAAGAGAGGTCCGAGTCCGAGAGGTTTCATGAAAGACCCATTCGGGGAAGTTTCTCCTGGAACCCAAACTCCGTGGTTGCATTTAGGTTGATTTTAATTCAATTTTGCTACGTAGAAATGTGTAGAGCACCTACAGGCACTGAGACTGTACTGAATAATTAAACTAAATAGCTGTCTTCAGCGAGCTCGCAGTCAAAACCACGGTCATCTGCTCCTTGCCACGGCCATCGTCAGTGCTCAGCTGGACCTGACGCCCAGGAGACAGCACAGGTACTCCACGCCTCATAATGGGTCCTGAAGAACCGCAAGTTAAAATGTCACACTGACAGTGCATTTAGTACACCTGCACCACCAAACACCCAGCCTAACCTCCCGTGCCCCAAGCGTCCCTGCTGCCTACCCCTCAGTCACACGGCCGACCAGCAGCTGTGGCCTGATGCCTGAAGTCACGAGAGCATGTGGTGCTGCCTGAGCTGGCCCAGGAAAGAGCCAGACTCAAAACCTCAAATACACGTCCACCAAACTCACGTCGCTTTCACACCATCATGAAGCCGGGGGTCTGAGTCATTCCTCTCCCAGACGTCGACATGCCTGCTCTCGGCGCCTTACTGTCTGGCCTTCCTTCATCCACACTCTATCTGAACCCCTGCCTCGGCTCCTGCACTCGCACACCCCAGCACATGCGTGCAGGCCTCCGGTAAACGCAGTGTTGTTTGGCCTGTGTGTGTTTTCATTTACACAAACGCCATCGTCCTCATCTCGTCCCATGTTCCCACCACACCGCGTCTCCGTGATCTAGCCACGGGTTCTGTGCTGGTCATGTTACTAGCCCCACTGCGCCCGCAGCCTTTCAGAACTCCTCTAGTGGCAAACGCGGGGCTCATCTCCAGTTACCCACTAACACACACATGCACATGTGCACGTGCACACACACGTGCACGCTCCAAAAAGGCACTCGTTCCTTTTTACCTACAATATAAGAGCCACTTTGGGATCATAAAGTACTGAAGGAACTATGAGCAGAGAGTGATAAACTATTCAGGGACCATGGCTTAAACATCTCTGAAAGGCGAGAGGAACTGGACACTGAGCCCACGTGGGAGGACCTTCAGCTGTGTCCAGCACTGTGTTCCCATGAGAAGGTCAAGGCCACTATAAAATCTCATCTAAACCCAACACCCTACTGCCCTTGCACAGAGTAATGGTCTCTGAGCCTTCCAGACCACATGCTGGGGTTTGTCACTGCTGAATCTAACCCAGAACATGGCTGGCAAGGACTAAGTGAAATTGGGCCCAAGTTTCCAGCCCTACCTAGAATAGAAAGGACAGGTGGGAGAGAGCTGGAGTTTGCTCCTCTGCCAGGTCTCGACCCTGCCAGTCTGCTTGGTGGCAATGCCGTCTGTCCCTTGGAAAAGCACTAAATCACGCTTGGAAGGCTCTGAGGAGCAGTGAGGCGTGTGTCATGGCTATCCTCATCGCAGTGGACCCTCATGGGACTAGGGCAATAGATGGAGGATTTCCAACCGGCATTATCCACTGGCATCTTCTGTGGTCCTACCTAAAAAGGAAGTTGTTCACATGAAGGGTGGAATGTGGATGGGGGTAACTAGGCTGGACAGACTGGACTTGGCAGAGGCACCAGACAGAATGGGCCAGAGGTCAGCTCCTAGGTGGTCGTTCAGTCCTCCTCTTTCAGAAGGATGACGCATTCTTGCTCTTTCCTCTGCTTAAGTCTGATGTCCCCATATCTAGAGCCCACCTGGGCCACCTTATCCACATGGCTCTCTTCTGCTGGAGGAGGGGAAGGGTGTGCAGTGGCCTCAGAAGTCTGGACCAACAACTCAGAGACCTAAATGCCTGTTTGTTTAAGCCTTTCCTCTTTCTTCCTGGATACAGCCCCATCCAATTCCCACCTCTGCATCATGTGACTTTATGTCTTCTGATCTTCCTCCCCACCCCACCTGCCCACTGTCCACAGGCTGTCCTTCTCCTTCTCCTTCCTCTTGCTCCTCCTCCTCTTTTGTGATGCTGGGAACTGAACTCAGGGCTGCACTCCAAGTTCATAGTTTTCTCTATTTTTCAAATCAGCTAATACATTTCTATTCTTTCCTAAATGTATAGTTTGTTTACATTATTATTATCTCCTCTATTATCTATTATCTTCTCTCTAGTCTGTTTTCCCCTGTAAGTTTTTACTTCCTTCATCCTTTTGATTTGAGAGAGAACAAAGGTAAAGGGCAGGTTTGACCTTTTGACATGTCATTAGGTAAATGGGTAAAAATGCCGATGGGAGCCTCTGAGTGGGACTGCTCATATTTTAAACAATGAACCTGAGACAAAAATGTACAGGTACCCAAGTCTGTCAGCATGCCTGTCCCTCCTGCTGTCTTCTGTTTTCCATGTGTTTGGTAGTTTGGTTTCATTTTTGATGATTGTCGCCTTCAGGATGATGGAGTGGCTGTCAGTAAGCGGAACTGAAATCCGCTCCGACATCTGGGCATCTCTGGGTGCAGACACGTCACGTAAGCACTGGAGTGAGCTTCCGCTTTGTCAGGTCCTGTCACTTAAGTGTATGAAGACGGCCAGCGCTGGATGAGAAGTCTGTTTCTGGTTGGGAGTCTGCCGTTGTCACCCACAGGCACCAAGCTCCCGCAGCTCCCGCGGGCTCATGTGCAGCCTGCCTGCGTGGGGCTCCTGCTTCGTCCATGCATTGCTCAACCGCCAGTGTGAATTTTGGGTGCTTCCCCCTGCATTTGCCGCTGCGTGTGCTGCTTTGATCAGTGTTGTTGGGGAGGCCTAACCATTTCCCTTCTGTTTGGGGAGGTGTTGTTCTTCCACATCTTGTGAAAACGTAAGGAAATAGAAGATCCTGGAACTTACCCTGTTCGCCATTCTCTGAAGGAGTGTGGGCCTCGACTTTCCTCATTCCTGGTGGAGGATGGAAGCAAGGAAGTCGTTGCCAGCACAGCAAGGGCGAGTCTGCAGTAGCGGTCACATGCGGCTTCACGTTCCGCCAGGGCAAAGAGTATTGCCCTGTTAGTTAACTTTTTGAGCATAATCGGGATAAAAACGAAAGATTTCACTCATATGTGGAAGTTTAGTGCAGAGAAGTTTAGAAGACGTCTCCCTGATGCCTCAAATGTAACCCACATCCAGCAGATGCCAGCAACCAGGGGGACAGTATCACCATTGTATCACAAGGAGCATGGGCCACAGAGAGACAACCGATGACATCCTTTGTTCAGATGCATGACATTCATTGAGTGTGGGCTAAGACCAGAAGCTATTCTAAGCATGGGTGCTATGAAAGCCTCCATCCAGAGTTGGTTCACGTTGCGGTAGCAGACGAGAAGGTGTGGTGTGATGTCACATGAGACAATAAGACAGCATGCAGTAAAAAGGGCCTCTGAGGAAAGCAAAGTCGGGCCAAGGGACAGAGGTGCCCGGGAGGGGGTGAGCGCCTATGTGCGGACCACAGGCGACAGCGAGTGCACCTCGGGAGGCTGCAGGCTTGTGGAGGAAGAGCTTTCCAGGTCAGGCAAGGCCACTGTGTGAGCAAGGAGGCCACGCAGTCCCCAGTGGGGAGCAGGCCACCGTGGGCGTCAGAAGCAGAGGTAAACGCAGGGCCAGGCGAGGTCAGTCCTGGCAGAGTGCGGCAGGGACTGGAGAGCTCGCTCCAGGTGGGTTTAGAGGCTCACGAGCTCCGCTCACAGGGAGCTGACTTCAGCTTCTAGGGCAGATGGACAGGTCCCTGAGCCCTTCAGCTTGCTTCTTCACTTGTTGCTGGTTTGGGGAGGGTTCAGAGACAGCATGCGCATGAAAGAAAGCCACAAACACTGCGCATGGTGCTCAATGTCCTTAAAATTGGAAATGTGGGACCACTTTCAGTCAGTGCTGGCTTTCCCTGGGAGTTAGTCCCAGTCACAGCTGTCACCCTCCCGTGGCCTAGAGGAGTCCTGCGGTCACACTAATGCTGCCCAGGAGGAATCCCAGCCTGCCCCTTGCAGTTACTAATCGGTAACACTTAGAGCAAATGGGAACAGATCTGCACTGTGATCGGAACGGGGGCAGGGGCAACAGTCTTAGCTGGGACACTGATGGAGAAAACCCCAGCAGGACCCATGGAGGGCGGCTTGCTCTGTGGCCCTGCAGCTGGGAAAGGCAGTTAGAGGACAGTCACCAGGGAGCAGGGGAGAAGGCCTGCACCCAGGGATGGAGCTGCTTCTTTCCCCACGCTTGAGAGCAGCGTCGCTGAGGCGCGTTGGAGCCAGGATTTGAGAGCCAAGCTCTTCTCGGGTTCGGTTTGACAGCCCAGGCTTCCCTGCAGCAAGTGTTTCATTTTGGAAAGAACATTTTCCAGTTGATCTTTGCTTCTTGGTTGTTCCTTCTTAGTTTCATCTCTTATTATATTGTTTGTGTTGGGCCCTTGCCTCTCAGTGACTCAGTAGGTGGGTACGCAGGACTGGGGATTTATTTCCTTATTAAAGCCATCAATTGTGGCAATCTAAGTGTAGAAGAGGGCTCCACAAAATGGAAGCTTGCTTGTCAATGAGTCGAAGAAGGCCTGCTTGCCTGGAGCATTAGAGAGCTTGGATATTATATAAAATTTTAAGTGCCAGTAAAAATAAGTTCAAATTTAAATTATACCTGAAATCTCTGTGAGGTTGGTAGCAAATCCTAATTATAGAAGTGTCCTCTGGGTCTGATCCATACAGGAATTCGTTGTACATTTTGCATGACCTGATTTATCATCTTGATAACAGATGAGGCACGACGTACTGAAGTTTCCCCATAGCCAGAAACTCACTGGGCCTCCAAAGCTGAGAAAACTCGTCCAGACGTCGTCTCAGCTCCTGTCCCCACTAGCTGGAAGGACGAGGATGTTTCTGCTCTAGCTCTAGAAGAGACTCACAGATTTACTCTATATACCAGATTACAGGTCTGAGCAACCTCTGGTCACCTGGTAGCTGTGATTACAGCCAGATAATAAAATATTGAAGCTCCGCACCTCTTCCTGGGATGCAGAGTGAAGTTCTGGGAAAGAATGGGCGATGTTTGTCTTTGAATCTTGCAGGCCCGTTCACCAAATCTCTGTTGTTCCCTATAAGTCTGCGTTAGCTATCTCGTGCTGTAAATCCCCACGCAGCTGTTCCAGTTAGGTTGTTCAGGGTGCAATTTCATGTCCTTTTACCAATATTCCAGCTGCTTTTAATCCTTCTTATGTAGTCCTTGGGAAATACATTAACACATGAGAACACAGTTTCCATTAGGTAAAATCTCCCTCAGCCCTCAACCTTGCCTCTTGCTCTGAATTATATTTCCATGCACTCTGTTCTAATGTGAAGCTGGCCATTCTAACTGCTCAGCTCTTGATCCCACATTTTTCTGACCTCCCCTGAGCTTCCTCCATCAATTACTCCTTCTTCCTCTGCTTTGATTCCTCACTCCATCAACTTTCATCAGCCCTGATAAAAGATCTGCCACACTGAGCAGATCTTCTTCCCCAGCCAGCCCCATCACCTCCACCTTCCTCCATCATTTCCAGTGCTCGGAGACACCAAACTTGACATTGGGCTTTCTCTGCTCTCCCGGCCTTTGCTCGTGCCTTCCCTGCCCAGCCTTACATAAAGTGTTCTTACAGATCACCTGTCAGCTTTGATGCTCCAGGACCTCTCTGTTTTGGGTTGTGCTAGATTACATCTCCTCTGAATGCCAACCTTGGTTCCCTTTGCCATACGCTTCAAGACTCAAGTATGGGGCTGGGGATGTAGCTCAGTTGTAGAGTGCTCGCTTAATGTATATTCAGTGATGTCTGTTCCATGTTAGGTAATCTGCTTGGTGCAGGGAATTTAAAGTAACTAAATTACATTCCCAACCTAGGTATAGTTCCTGGCCAACAGGGCAAACCAACCTGTACACAGACAGAATTCACAAATCCTTCCCATCATGCCTCTTCTGTTAATAAAGCAAATGAATTTGTTTAAATATCTCTTCAAATGCCCTGTACTGATGTCAAGACAACAAAGACAATTTTCAAGGGCCAAAGAAATATGAAAGTGTGAATCAGGAAAGGTTAACAGACTAGAGCCTTATTTAAGAGCTGGCAGGTCCTGCACTGTAGGAGCGGAAAGGAACACAGGAGGAAAACACGCACCCTCCAGCTCTGCAGAAAGCCCGGATGTTACAGCACACAGATGTTGTTATCACACAGCGACGTAAAGCTTCCCAAGCATGACACCCTCTTCAAGACCAGTATTTTAAAAGAGGAAGACCCAGAACACTCAGATTCAGAAATTCCAATCAGAATAGTTCTAATATTTACACACCCCATGAAATGATCTATCAAAAGTGATGGCCAGGTAAGGATATTTAAAGCATTTTATATAAAATAGATAAAAAGGACCCCTCACAAATATCTCTGAAAGCCACTGTAAGAAGAGGAAAAATTGTGCCTAAAGAAATAGTCAATGATAACAATGTTAAATGTTTGGGTGGACGTAAAGATTCATTCACTGTATACAGCAATAATAACGACTTAAGAGGGGTAGTAAAAGCAAGATCAAGTTGAATATGTATAATGATATAGCATATAAATCAGAAATTTATAACTGTTTAAAGTACCTTGCTTTGTTTTCTTCAGAAGAATAAAAACTGTTATTAGTCTACGTATCTGAATGTCTCTAGAATAGAGGATCTATTAAAATTGTAGAAACAGCCTGTAACAAAGATGCCCCTGGAAGAGACTTAGGTACTAGTGATGGCCACCAGTTTGACCCTTCCACCAAAACACACAAAAGCTCACAAATGCATGAAGCAGGGGTCCCAGAACACCACCACGATCAGGCAGTGGGCTGCAGTGGTCTCAGAGGTGCAGGAGAACGAGGTGGACCTGACAAAACCCCAGCTTGCCCCCCCACCAGGTTCTGCCAAACCCCAAGAACTGAGGAGATGGAGCTGAGACTTTGCGAGTCCAAGGCAGGAGAGTCCTCAGGAGAGAGCAATGGAGAGGAAGGTGAGAGAGAGAAAACTCCAGATATGTTCAGCAGTCAGCGCCTGCATATGCAGAGACAAGCAGAGCCGACGGAAGAGCCCTGGGGTTCAGACAGGCCAGGAATAGTGCCTGCTGCCACCCACCAGGCTGGGTAGATAGAGTCTTCATAAGGGCCTCACCCAAGATTGAACGCTGCTCTGGTCCTGCCCAAAAGCAAGATAGCAAAAGGTCAAGAGGATTTTAAAATAGCTTAATTGCATCCCAGATCAGAGCTCAAGACATAAGAAGTACTCATCGCTCTATGAAATCGAATACACAATGCCTAGCATCCAATTAAAAATTCATAGGCATGGAAAGAAATAGAAAAATAGGACCATAATGCATAGAAAAACTCTTAATTGAATCAACTTAGAACTGATACAGATGTTATTATCACACAGTGACATTAAAGCAATTATTAAAACTGTGTTCCATATGCTCTAGAAGTTAAGGAGAAATATGGACTATAGGTTTATTTTAAAAATATTCTAATTAAGCTACCAGAGATTAAAATAACTTCTGTGATAAGAGGGTACAGGTTGGAAATAATGGAAGATTATACATTGCAAAAGGATATAATAGTAGCTCTTCAAAATTAAACCCATGGAGAAAAATATTAAAAACATAGAAACTCAACTGTGGGATAATCTCAAGCATCTTAATATAAATGTAATTGGAGTCCCCAAAGGAGAGAGTAAGGAATAAAACAGGAATGGAAAAAAAGAATAAGTAGAATAAAATTTGAAAAGATAATGGCAAAAAACCCCAATTTCATTAATCATAGATTTATGAAATCTGAGGTCATAGATCTAAGAATTGTAACAAAACTCAAGGGCAAAGAAAAACTGAAAAGCATAATAAGACACAGGATAATCAAATTGCTCGAGAACAAAAATAAAAGACAATGCTTCTCTGTACATGGTAAAGTACAAGCATAAAAGCTATGTTTAGCATCATAGTAAATGAAAGAATACCAATGCTTTCTCCCCAATATCAGGAACAACACAATAATGTCAACTTTTAACATTTCTGTTCATCATTTCACTTGAGGTCTTGGCCAATGCAATAGAATAAGAATAAGAACTAAAAGATAACCAGATTAGATAAAAAATGGAACTGTCTTTATTCATGGATAATATGATGCTTGTGTAAAAATGAATTTTTTAGAAAATTATTATAAATAATATGAGCATAGCAAGTTTGCAAGGTAAAATAATAGATCAGTAAACAGCAAATCAATTTAGAACAATGCTGTGTAATAGAATTGAACAACTGATACTGAAATAAAAATATTTACAATAATATAAAAATATAAAATATTCTGGAATGAGTCTGAAAAAAGATGGGAAACATCTGTTTAGTTGAATACTATAAAACATTTCTGAGGGAAATTAAATAAGACCTAAATAAGTGGAAAGATGCACTTTGCTACTCAGAGACTGTCTTGTTCCCGTATCTTTCCCCCCATTTGGGCAAGACAATCTCAATCAAAACTCAAACTTTTTTTTTTCTTTTTTTGGTAGAGGTTGACCCCAGGCATTTCTAAAATTCACAAAGAAATGCAAAGGACCTGGAATCATTGAGATACTGCTTTTTTTTTTTTTTAAGAGAAGGACAGTGAGAGAGAGAGGGAGAGACAGAGAATCAATTTTTATTGAGTTTTTCACATGACTTTTGTTGCTCTGACACTTAGTTGTGTTCGTGGGTGCTGAGGTTTGAACCTACCTGCTTGTGCATGCTGGGCAAGTGCCTTAACCACCGAGCCACCATTCCAGCCCAAGATATTATTTTTAATGAATGATTCATAGTTCCTGATTGTAAGCTATATGTTAAGTCTGTAGCACAGGAGCTTGGTATTGAAGCCCACATAGACAAGGGAATCAGTGGAATGGAACATTTCTGGGAAACAGGCTCACACATGGGATGGCATGGGCTTTGATTGTCGTGATATAAAACAATGGAGGTGGTTGGCTAGCGCCAGGTTTTTTGGTGGCAAAGTAGAGAAGGAGTCATTTTGACAGACTGTGGTAGAAATCCATTCTAAAAGGGAAGCTGGAAGGAAGGGAAGGAGAAGCAGAGAGGACGGAGGGAAAGGCTAGGAATGGAATTATTTTAATTAATTCCTTGAACCGTATATAGCAATCATAGGCCTACTAAAGCTGCAACATTTCCACAGGAAGACGGGAATTCCTCTTGATCTTGGCAATGCTTCCATCGCTGTGACACTAAAGTAGCTCAACCAAGGAAGCAAGAAGTCGATTCTCTCAGAATGAACCGCCCCACTCCTTAGAGGTGCTTGTGAGAGTACTGTCAAACCTGACTGTGGATGGCTGTCAGTGATCACGCATCCAGAACACACCAACCACAATCACCACACGTGACTAAGGACAACATCCAATCCAGAGAGCAAGTGCGCTAACAGAGGGGACAGGGGAGTGGAAATACGAGCACAGGGAGAGGTGTTGACACCAAAGCAAATTCAAGCGGAAATGAGACCTCTCGGAGGTTCCGCCTAGTGCTGGCTGCCGAGGCAGCTCCTGGCTCTCAGCATGGCCATCTTGACTCTGTTGGGTTTCTTCATGAGAGCCCAGGTCTGCCTGAACACCTCACCTGGGGTAGAAGCCTTCATACCGACTTTTATATTTGAGATTGGTGCTCATTTTCTTAAAAAATCACCCCCCAAATTAAGTGAGTTTTCCCCTGGAAGCACAGAGCACCGTGTCAGTCACTCTGCCTGACGTGGCCTGCTGTACACTACTGTCCACACAGATCTGACTTGGGAGCCGCAGGCCAGCATCCGTTACACTTGTGCACAGAAATGCCCTGGATGTGGCTGCCAGGAGGAGGTTTTGCAAGGAGGAAGGAACACTGGAAGAAGGATAGAATAAAGAAAACCCAAATCAAACTAGAATCATGGGAAAAGACTTTCTGAAAAGTTTATGAAGGAAAACAGTAAAATTTCTCCCCCTGTATCTACAACCCTTCACAATTTCCTATCACACCAGTGTATGAGTCATTTCCTTTTATCTGACCAACTTGGGGTTATCTTTTCTGTGTTTCTTATCAACAGCATAGCTCTCTTCTATCACCCTATGTAACTGAAAAGTCACCGCATCATGTTCTTACCCGAAAGCAGCTTCTATGGGGATATTGGCCCTGGGAAGCAGGAATGGTGCGTTTTTATCGGTGCCTCCCAACCTACTACCTGCTACCTCCTGACACATTGTGCAGGTTCCCGTTGACAGTGACCATAGAAGGAGCCTGGTGCATGCTGGGTAGTGCCAACTTCTAGCATTCACCTGTATTAATTAATTCATCATCTAAAAGCTAAGTATTGATTTTTTAATGGTTTTACAAATCTGTTTAAGCTTCTGTGATGTGATTAAGAGGATGTGTGTTTACTGTAAATTATCTAACAAGTACAATGGCACTACTCTCAGACAGGGCAAGCAATCGAACTTATGAGAGAAGGAGACCAAAGTGTCATTCAGCTGTTTTCCCCAACACTGATCACTTGTTTAATAGCCATTAAAATATGGCTTTCAAAAAAGTCTTATCTCCAACTACAGATTATGTTTCTTGATTTATGTAAAAAATTAATGATACATCAATCATTTTCCTCTAATCCTACTACAAACTATGGTAGGATCAATATTTCTTAATTGCTGAAGTTAGTCCAATGCATGTCGCCTTAGTCCTGAAGGTTGGAAGATGTAGAAATATTTTACATGTTTCTCTTTTCGTTTCTGAAACATTTCATAAACCATTTAGAAATATTTCCATGTGAATTTATACCATTCCCTTTATCTTGTGTAATATTGGAAACAAAACAGCTAATCTACTCCTAATTCATAAAACAAGATAGGCTTATCTCATATGTCTACTGTAACTAGAAGTTGTATCACTGGTAGGATGAACTGATTTTCAGCAGCAGTTTAGAAAGTTGAAAACGTCAGGAAGGTGAGATTTTGTGAGTACCTAAGGGAAGATAAGAAGCATTCATACATCCACACAAAGTTGCGGGTGTGCTCTGATGACACTCGGCCTGAGCACCACATTTTTGTGACCATGGCCTGCATGCTGGGGCTTGTCCTCTTGAAGGAGTTTCCCTGCAAAGTCCAATGTTCCCTGCAGTTCTTCTTTCAGTTCCTGTTGAAGCTATCACAAATCCATCTGGGGTTTGGATAGAAGGAAAGTGTATTACAGTGCAGTTCAACCTAGAACCAACTGGCTTTCAAACATTTTGGACAAGGCTGATGTTCACGACTGAGGTGTGCAGAGGATGTTGCTCTGATAAATTTTAAAAATTGTACAAGAGTTATTTGCAGCTGTGCATGTGTGTAGAAATAAAGAACAGGCAGATATTCATGAAAGAGGCATTTATGCAAAGTTTCTTTCTCTCTGTCAAAGTAAGAAAGCATTGTGGTACTGGTACCCCTGTCCCCACTAATGTTGACCTCATGACAGCTTTGGAAAAACCTAATCGCTAGATAATTGCGTGGCTGTTTATCTTCTTTTAGTCCATACTCTAGAAGAAGAAGGTCCTGTTTTTATGGGAGCAGTTGGTGCGGTTACTGAGTTTGTAGATGACATCCAACTGGCAGTGGGAGACGGGAGGCTATTTGAAGCTACTCATCATGCAGAGATAAAAAGACAGCAGAGTAATCCTGCTAGGTCTTCTGATAGCATTAATTAGCTGCAGAGTTAAGGTTGGTATATATCACTGACTTTCTTAAGTCAAAGTTAGTTTTTTATTCTCCGTGTCAAAAAAAGAAAAAAAGCCAACATCAGAATGCCTCATATTTTAAGGATAAGAAAGTACCCTTTTTGTAATTAAGCCTAAATAGGTGCATGTGCAGTCAGTTTTGACTTGGGGAAAGATATATCCTTTTTCAAGGTTTGGTTCCTTCCTAGCTCCCTTCAAATAATCAGCATTTGGCACTTCTTAAAAAGTGTGCATAATTGGGATTTTAAAAAGTCTTTTGTAGATTATGAAGAAATCCTCTCATTTGCGGTTAACTTCAAATAAGTGTTTGGGCCCTCAAGATGAAATTAAACATTTCTTATTTCCATGTGTGTACACACAATCCATCCTTCCTGCCCCTGTGTGCTACCATGAACGGAAACCCACAGACTACTTAATCACGCCACCCACCGACAGAGTGTGGTTAGCGAGCTCTGCCACCAAGCAGGAAGATGCCCCCTCCACACAAGTGTGTTTCTCAAGGGTGGGCGCATCCCTGGACAGCTACCCGGACTGTGGGCAGTCTAGAAAATTATCAGAAGGAGAGCTCTTGGGGAAAAGAAGGTCATTATACATGATTTCCAATATCAGAATGGGAAAGAGTATAATCAACAAGAATTTCTGGGATTTTTTATTGTTGTTCATGAAGTTGATTTAGTAGACATCAGGCTACTTCCTATTGAGTAGAAATACAAGAAAGAAATCATCAGAGTATTAGCAGCCAGAAAAACCACTCTCTGTCATTGGGAAGTATGAGAAGATTTGGGCAGAATGAGTTGACATTGCTGCATTCCACAAATGTCCCTTGAGCTTTTGCTATGTCAGTCACTATAGTAGGCCAAGGATGCAGCAGTGAACCTGGGAGACAAACAGAGCCCCTGCCTTCATGGCACTTCCAGTCCCGCAAGGACTAGGACTGTCCTTCCATAGTGAAGCGGGGTGGAAGAATGGGCAAGAGCAGAATAAAGGAGGCCGCATCGGGAGGGGCTGCACAGGTGACAGAAGGGTGGCCAGGTGGACCTCTTGGCGTGCACTGAACAGGTGCATAGACCTGCTTTGCTGCACACAGAACTTCCTGCTTGCCGCAGAGAGTTTCCACCATTCCCGTGGGCAACCAGTGCTAGGCCCAGGTGGAGAGGAGCAAATCTCCCTGGTGTGTAACCATAGCCCTGAGCTGTGTGCTGACCCTGACATGCAAGTCCCAGAACAGTTGTTTACAAACAGTCCTGTACAGGGACGTGGCCTTGGTGACGCTGCCAGTTCACAGGTGTCTCTCCTTTGTGATGGAATTGTCAATCCTTTATGAGAATCAGGAATTTGTATGCCGAGAACTCATTGGGCACCAAATACACAGAAGTGTGGGGCGTCGTGTTTGGAGCATAGGAAATGTGGAATGTTGCAGTGAATAGCGATTTTTTAATGAGAGCTGCTTCCTCTGATTGACGAGCTGGAGATCAAGGCCTGAAATTGAGATGTAGCCAGAGGACCGGAGGTCCCTTCTCCAAGTCAGCTCGTCTTGAAAGTCAGTTGTCACAAACGATTTAATCAGAATCAAATGCATGCCACATCTTGGCTTTAAAGAATGCATTAGAAATAGAGTCCTGGCTTGTTAAGGTGGTTGTAGCTGGATATTGAGATATGTAGAAAGTCCTGGAGAAAACTCCACAGACAGACGGAAAGAGACATTCCAACAAGGAGAATCCTATCCACAAAGAACCCAGAAATCTGAGAATGCGAAGCATCCAGCGGTCACAAATGGTTGAGGCAGATCAAATGTGCAGTGGCTCTCTGCCACTTCAGTCCTTCCAGGAGCTATGCTATGCTGGGACCTGTCCCTTCTCTGAGCTCTCCTAAGTCCTCTCCCAGTTGGCTTTGGCCAGTTGGAAGAACTGACTGAGACTGGGGGGCAGGAGGAGGATGGGCGGGTGTCGGATTCTCAACACTTCCTGTGCTTTGCTAGGTCTCCTGTAGGAGGTCCAGCCTTCGCCAGGCTCTGGGAGACCCACCTTTTCTCCTTTGATCTTCTAATGATGGCAGCATTGCTGGTCACTGGGTCCATGCCACAGAGCCTTCCAGAACCCTGAGCATGCTCATGACTCATTTAATAAAATTATGTTCAGCAGAATCTTTTGAAGGATGCTGTCTGTGTCCTGCTTTCACCCCCAAATGATACAACCCTTTGTTCTGAGTCGGAACCAGATCAGAATAAGAACCACAGTGTGTGTGTGCCCGTTGGGCATGTTTGTGTTCCCATGAGTGTGTGGTGCTAGCCCATCCCCAGAACTCTCACAATGATCTGGGTTCACAATGGCGTAACTAGAGTTGCTGGCTGACAGGCCTCCTGCCCCCAGGAAGGTTTGCTTCACCTCTGTCTCCAGCAAGTGTCACGGCCAACTGAAAAGAGAATGAGGAGCCGGGCCCAGAACCGGATACTGAGTCTGAAGACGGCCGATGCAGCCCCGGTGGGGCTGGAGGGCTCCCCTGAGGTCTCAGGGCCTGGGATGAAAGCCGGCAGAAGCCATCCGTGAAGAAGCTCTGTCACAGGAACCCAACAGACATGAGCCATCGCCTTTGAACACTGAAACAGGCCAGGTTGTGACCAGCATTTCAGAGCCCTGGCAAGAACAGAAACTGTTCTATTCTTCAGCGTGTCCTGGGTGCTCAGCTTAGTGTCCAACACACAGGAGGCGGATGCTCTGTAAATGACGTGTTGATCAGCAAGGTGAAGTTGTATGACACAGAACATGGCGTGTGGACACGGAGAGGAGGGCTCAGGTGCGGAGCTGGTGGGACTGAGCGAGCCCATGCGTTCTATGGAGTTTCTTGTGCTGCTGGCCCTGGAGTTCACTCGAGATGTGTGGAACATTGACCTTGTGCAAGTGATCACATGCATATGAACACCTGTGGACTTTGGAAGATGGTGGGGAGGAACTTCAGAGAAACCTTGACCAGAGCAGATGTTGGGAAATGGCTGCGATGTTCCTGCAGGCAGCTGGATCATACTGGAGTCACAGTGCGGCAGCGAGCTGCAGTGCGTGAGAAGTGGCACGCGTGGACTGTGGCCAACCATGTTCCACTGAGCCCACACACGGCGCACCCCTGCTTCTGACCACCCTGAGAGCAAGGCGTGAGGCGTCCATGAGACTGCAGTGGCAACTACTAACTAGGGTCCCTCCTGGCATGGCCCAGGCTGCTCCCCGGTGGTCAGCTGGTGTAGTCAAAGGCTCTGCTTCATGTGCTCCCCACGGAGTCAGACTCCTCCGTCTTTCCCTGCACAATCTTTGCTGTATTGTCACCAAGGGAAGGGGTACCAGGGAGGATAAGGCAGCCAGCACCATCTTGTGGGGCCCAGCCTCACCCTAAATTTCCTCTGGGAAATTCCCTAGTGCCCCAACTGGAAAGTGAAATATGTCTGGTAAATGAGGCACCACGTCTGCCACGCCTTGTCCTCTGGTCACCAAATACTTATTTCCGTCTTCCTCCCCTACCTAGAACCCGCTCAGCCCCACCTGTCTAGGAAGACAACCCGGATGCCACTCAGTGAACTGTGCTCGGCTCAGTCCTCTCTGCACATCTAGATGTGGCCTCCTTGGTGTAGAGACATGGGGACTAAGAGACAGGGGCTATGCCACTCCTCCCCATGTACACAACTGTACTCCATGGCAGAGGAGGGACAGTTGCCACAATAAAGCTACCATCTGTTCCTCAGTGTCTAGAATCAGTAAGACAGCTCCTCAAGATTCCAGGCTTATAAAATGATCATTTCTCTTGTGATCTTCCTTTTCCTATAACATGTTGCCCAATGCATTGAATAGTATCTGAGAATCCCCAAGTCTGAATCTTTCCAAATGCTTTTATTAAATGTCTATAAAGTGTAGCTAGCACGTGCTGGTTTTAGTGACTTCGAAATCCAGTTGGAGAAACAGTACTTACACAAAAGCAACTGTAATAAAAATATTAATTTCAATATGTACTGAATGACTAGTAATCAGTTTTGCAATTTAATCTTTTTTCCCAGTTCAAAGAAATGAAAAGTCCCCATCTCACTTCAAACAATGGGAACAGTACGGGTTTCGTTTGAAGAAGCCGCACAATTAGCAAACTGTCTTGGAACCTTCTCTTGAGCAGCTGTGTGCATGGGACTCAGCAACGTGACATAGAGGCTGTGTCCCCTGGGCCTTCGTGTTGTCTTGAGACCTTGCCGGAGTGGCAAATGCCAACAGCTCCTTCCAGACATAGATGATCCACGAAGTGCTCAGATCCCCACTTAATCTCTCATCAGCTAAAGAAAGTGTCAGTCTTCGGAGGGAAACAGAATGGTGTTCTTCCTCTCCATGTGTTTACATGTATCTTCTTATCCTTTACGTTGACCTTTGAAAATAATTCACTAGATGACAACTGTAATGAAGTGGGAAATAAACTGTGTTGTGTTGGTGTTAAGGATTATCGTGCTAGGCAAAGGCATGCTTATCATGTGGCCCTGACGGTATGGACCTACTGTGTCAGCACTGGAACACAAGCAGGAGACCACACGCAGGAGTCACAAGGCTCTCCACCCCAGCCAGGCAGCTGTGGCTCTGACACATCTGCCTGGGGTCCGAGGGTGCCCCTGGCTCCATGTGTACCCATACTGTGGCTGGGGGATCCAGTCCAGAGAGCCCAACACAGCTGCATCTCAGGGTCTCAGGAGGAAGCTTTTGAAAGGAGAGGCCTCTCTCAAACTAGTGTCCCCTGTGGGCCCACCAAGACGATGGAGCCAGACCTGCCAGCCCACCCTAGTGGCTCAGTGTTTCCGGTCCCTATAGAAATTCAGTTATTGCCCACCATCTTCAAGTAGATTCCTCTTAGTATTACAATGCTGTGAAATAGTGCGTTTTTCTCTAGTGTGAAGTGAAACACATGAAGAAACGTGCAAAGCTGTGTACCTGGAGCACTCAGGCATTGTTGAGAACACCGAAAAGATGGTCACAGTCTGCTTGTGTTGACAGTGGTCCTCTAGTGGAGGCCTGACTGCTCTTTTCCATTGATTTATTTATTATTTATTTGCATTTTCTATGTTTTTTCATAATAGACATGTAATTTTAGAATCCTTCACAATGAAATGTTGGCTGTGAACAAGCTGGATAAATGCGTGTGTGTGTGTGTTGTGTGTGTTGTGTGTGTGATTGTGTTCTATGTGTTGGGCTGCTCTCTGTATTTTGTTCTTTCTTTTTCTTTGTACTGGGGATTGAACCCAGGAATGCTTGACCACTAAGCTACATCCCCAGCCCTCTTTATTTTTTGAGACAGGGTCTTGCTGTGTCACCCAGGTTGGCTTGGAACTTGCAGTCCTCCTGCCTTAGTCTCCTGAGATGCTAGGATCACAGGGGTGTGCTACTGTACCCATCCAGGTCTCTGTGGACCTTTCCCAAATTAGCCGTATTCTAACAATGTGACCTTGGAAGGACTTACTTTATCCTCCGTGTCTCACTTTTCTTCTGTATAAAAATTGGGATAACACTATTTAAGAGACATTTTATGAAGATTGAGTTAACAGGGGCTGGAGTGGTGGCTGAGTAGTTATGGTGCTTGCCTGGCTTGTGCAAGATCACGGGTTTGAACTCCAGCACCATGTACACAACTAAGTGTCAGAGCAATGAAAACCATGTGAAAAACTAAATAAAATTGTTCTCTCTCTCTCTCTCTCTATCTCTCACTGTCCAACTCTTTTTTTAAAAATGAGTTGATATATCAAAACATGTATAATAGTATCAAGTGTATATAATAAATACTCAAAAATATTATATTACTGTTGTTCTTATTTATGAGAGGCTTATTGAAAAATAGATATACTCAAATGAAATGGAACCAAACAGCAACAGTAGTTAACACCCAGCAGTGAGATTACAGGAGATGAGCTTTCTCCCTTAACCATTTGTTGTTTGTATGCTAAGCATCCACCATTAGAAGTAAAAATGTTACTTTGAATGTAAGAAGTTCCATATCTTTGAAGTGAATTTTGTGTGCTTCAAGCATTCGCTACGTCTTTGAATGCATGTTAAAGCAGCACAGGGAGATAGCACACACAGGGAGAT
>PVKS010008659.1:0-67307 GCA_004027875.1 Aplodontia rufa | reverse complement strand
TTTTTTTAGAGTTATAATGGGAAGGGGAAGGGAGGGATAAGGGAGGGTAATGGGGGGGCACTCCTGGGGATAATTTCAATATCCAGAATATATACACATTTTATACACATTTTATATTATTTTGTTAAAATCTTGTAAGGTTGCTCAAAAATAAAAAAAAAAAATCTCTCTCACAGGCCACTTTGCCTCTGTGCACCTGAGTCCCTTGCCCCCTAACAGAACCACTCTGTGAAGCTTCTCTCTTTGTAATGGATCCCCTCTTCTGGAATCTGCTTCTGCATTCTGTGCATATATGTAGTATCCCTGTAGGCATATATGTACATATTCCTAAAGGCTGGCACTGCACATGAAACTGTCCTCAATTTAATATGATGTGCAACAGGCTGTAGGCTCACCAGCTTATTAATGTTCCAGTAATAGCGCAACAATTCTGAGGAACTTTTCTTTCATTTACTGACTTCACTTGCTAGCCCAGAATTTTTTCCCTCAACTATACTGAAGCACATGTCATTGAGCTTGTGTCTTTGTATTTCTGTATTTACAAAGCCTAGAACAAAGCTTGACAAACAACAGTTGGTGCTTGATAAATAATGGAAGTTCACCATGACAGTCTTCAGAGTACACTAGACACTGATGTGTTTATTATTATGATTGTTATTTTATAGATAAGGAAAATGAAGTCTAAGTGCAGATCCAAGTTTGGAAGACTCTGAACCCTCAATGTCAACAGCTCTCTATATTCTGTTGAATGAACGAATGGGAATGAGATGATAGGTGATGGTTATTAACACTTTCCAGCATGTGGATAATGAAGCTAGGTATCAGTAGGGTGGAGGGGGCTGCATCAGAAACTCTGGTTACTTGTCTTTTACATACTTGTGCTTTTATACTTTTCTAACTCTGTTGAAATGGTCTTTATTCCTCATTAAAAATGGAAGTGAAATCCTGTATGCTAACTTGAACTCATTTCAACTGTCTCTGATTGTAGCACTCTGCCATATAAGAATCTTGTTCATTAGCAGATCAAATTGAAATTTGATTGACAAGGATTTGACACCATGGACATCTGGAAGGAAAGCAAAATCTTTCTTTTTCTGAGCTCCTTTTCTTGTTGGGGTTCCCAAACTCAGATGTTACAGGGCTTAGTAGGGAATAGAAATGAAATGAGAGGGCTAGCTAAGAACCAGCATGGCCAAAAGGGGAGCCTCCATCCATTCTGAAGGCAAGAGCTGCCCCGTGGCCTCACAATGTCATTGTCATTTGAGAGTGTGGGCCCAGGGTGACTGGATCTTCAGAATTGTAAGAGAAGTCAGAAACACAGTTTGTATATGGAATCTCCTGAGTTTTAAATGCTGAAAACTCACTCTAATATTTTTAAAAACAGTACAGCCAAATAAAATATATCACCTATGTCTGGGTGAGCCTGTGAGCCACCAGTTTGCAACCTTGGTTTCATGTGGTAACTATGCAGGGCCATCTTAATCCAGGTCTGGCACATTAAGGGTATGGAGGAAGGTGAAATTAATGATTCTAGTTTTGTTGGTTGTTAGCATCTTTACTGATAGGATTGGAGGGGGAAGACGTTGAGAGAGGGGCTAAAATTGTCTTCAACGTATCTGTGGGTTTGAAATACGCTATCTATGGCCCCAGAATCAATGTCAAGAGGGGGTGGGACTGTTGTGTATGACTTTCTCCTGTAAGCTACCAGTCAAACTTTCTGCTGTGCAACGAATCGGCCCAGTATGCACTGACACATGACTTGACTTCAGCATTCTTCAAGCCATTTGTTAGTACATAGCACTCTGCTGAATTTGCAGAAAAATCCACAACCCACTGCCTACCTTCTTACATTTCATGTACTTGAAGGGCAACAAATCAGCCTCCAGCAGTGAAAAATGATTGCTTTCAGGGCATCTGTGGATAGTCACTGTCCAGTGAGGAAGAAAAGCTTCTCTGAAAAATGGAACCTCTACTATCAGGAGCACCCTACTTCCCCTTTTACTCAAGCAAGACTGTTCAAGATACCAAATAAGACTGCATCCATTCAGGGATTTACTACTCTGGCACATGAGCACTAAGGCCCTCCACCTACTTCTTGGATAGCACAATTTCTGAAGCTTTGATAGAGGAAACCACACAAAAGCACAACTTTGGAAGATGAGACTTCTGAGATCTTTAAGAATTAGTTCTTGCTGCAGATCTAAGAACATATTTAGAGAAAACTTCCTTATTTTCTTTAAAAACATTAGTGAAATGGATGCAGAGTATTAATGAACTTTCCAAAGTTTGGGGAAATAATACTAAACATATTTACTCTTCAAACTGGAGGTGTTTAGTGGAGAGGATTTCTGTTGGTGCATGCACCAAATCCTCACCACCACCACACAGTACCAGCAAACTGAGAATGACCCAACCTTTTGTTTTCTTTAAACAAGAGTATCCCATCAAATACTTAAGACCAAAGCAATAGGATACTGAAGTGTGGACAGTATCAAATATGTTTGGAGTGAAACATGGCTCTTCACAGGCTGACAGGCATGTTCTTTTTAATTTTATAGGGAGAATATATTAGACTACTAAGGCATTTACAATCCCTGTATTGGAGTAGTTCCAAGGGTGTGGTGTATGTGTAGGGGGGAGGATATCTAAGGCTGTTTTGAAATGGTACTTTCTACTTTTGTTAACAACTTCCTTTTCTAATATGTTACCTTGCTACATTATGACTTTCAAATTTCAGGGTACCTCAGACTTTCCAATGTCCAGTACCAGCATGCTATGAGGACAACTCAGTGACTATGAAACCTGGTTCCATTGTCTGAATGCTAGTTTTTCAGGCTGAAAAATTGTAGACCCAGACAAAATGCATATTTCATTCCAAGTCCCTCAAAGGAACTTGTGTGTAACTGCTCCTTTTCTATCTCACTTTTTAAAAAATTTCTAGATATGTAAGAACCTACATGTTAAACAGACGCCAGGCAAGAAGTGGTTCTCACCAGGACCAAGGACTACATCAAACAAGTTTTTTCTTTCCTGAAACAAATGTGGTCTTTAAATGGAAAACTTAATTATTCCTAAATTGATTTCCCTCCTCCTAGTTGTTGGTTACGCTGACAATGTAATCTATGAAGAGTAGCTGAACAAAGAAGTCTATCTTCTCTGCATAAGGAGTCCAGATATCCTCATATATTCAGGAAGTAAAGGTTGAATATAACTTAGAAATTAGTTTGTTTGGATTTTATTTTCAGTGAACTAAC
Source organism: Aplodontia rufa (assembly GCA_004027875.1). Lineage (NCBI taxonomy): Eukaryota > Metazoa > Chordata > Mammalia > Rodentia > Aplodontiidae > Aplodontia > Aplodontia rufa. The sequence continues at coordinate 64,053 of PVKS010008659.1, read as the reverse complement.
TAATGACAATTTGAGTGGGATATATATATATATATATATATCCTTTTTACAAAATTTCAGACATAATTTACACACTATACAATTCACTCAAGAGTAGATTTCACTACATTCACCAAGTTGTACAATCATCACCATTGTTGATTTTAAACATTTTCATCACCCCCCCAAAAACATCAGCAGTTATTCCTCACTCATTCGTCCCCCAGCTCTCGTTAACCACTAATCTACTTTCTGTCTTTACAAATTTGCCTATTTTGAACATTTCGTATAAATGGTATCATACAGTATGTGCCATTGTGGGTCTGGTCTGATGTTTTTCACTTAGCAATTTTTTTTTTTTTGAGAGGGACAGTGAGAGAGAGAGAGAAAGAGAATCAATTTTATTTAGTTTTTCATTTGGCTTTTATTGCTCTGACACTTCATTGGGTATGTAGTGCTGGGGTTTAAACAGGTATCCTTGCTCATGACAGGCAAGCACTATAACCACTGAGCCACCTCTCTAGCCTCAGCTCAACCATGTTCATCTATATTTAAGTGCCAAATGTGCCCAAGGGCATTGTCTGAATGTGTCGTAAGTACCCAGGCAGCACAGTCACATCCTCTTTGGACTGTTTGTATCATGGTTTGATGCATTTGGGCCTTTGAGAAAGTGCAACTGTCTTTCACCTCAAATTTCACTTACCCATAGACATCTCCTCATTAGGTCTTATTGCACCTCAAGCTCCTACGTACAAATTAACTTCACCATTTTCCCTCTCTAAACAAAATATTCCTCTTCATTTAAAGCCTAGACATTTTTACTTTATCTAAGCCTAATTCATTCATCACTATGCTGGAATAGTTGTGTCTCCAACCTCCACATCATGCTTTGCCTGTGTCCTAGTGACACTTCCTGGCCTAGACCTACTTCAAGACTGCTCCTGTCTCTCCCTGCACCAATCCTCCCTCAACCCCAGTTGAGCCTTATGCTGGATGAACTGAAGTGTACGGCTCCATTTCGAGGGCAGGGATAGAGAGCTGATGATTTTGCTTGGATCCACATTGGGCCCCAAGATAACTGATGGAGAGCCCTTGGTGGCCTGGGTCCCACCTATAGAGGTTCTGAATTATTTTTAAACCACCCCTGCCATGATTCTAAAGTGCAGTTCCAGGGTCTTCCAGACTGCCAGGGCAGTACAGTGCAGTAAGATAAGCGAGGGCTCCAAGGGTCGAACCTAGGTTTAACCAAAGGCTAGATGTGATGCCTGGGGCATATTAACTCTACCTTCAATTTTCTCAACTGTGACAAGGGATAAATACTCCTTCGCAGAAATGCCCTGAATATTAATTAGGTCGGATGTGAAATACAAAGTAGAGTTCCTGACACATAAAAGGCACTTAGAACTGGAGGGCAGAGTGGGTGTAGACGTCTTGTTCTGAATTGTCTTTGATATATGGTAATATAACTGTTTTGTTTGTCCCTCACAAGGCCCCACATTAGGTGACTCCTTTGATGAAGGGAAATGGCTCAGCTGGCTGAGCATACTTGGGACCTGACAACCAATCCTGATACAGGCACAGACACATCCCAACACTATATACTGTTTTAGTTTCTTTTAAGGTAGGAGGAGCTGAGATGAATGGAGGCAGTGTGGAATCAGCTGTCTGCTCCTTCATCATCCTCTGTCTTCCTAATGAAGGAGAAGCTCTGGATCAAGAAACACGTGGCGGAATCACATAGCTGCATGGCTCATACACCGCTCCAACAGCCTCCATGGGCCCCAAAAGGGAGCTGGCATTGGCTTTTCAAGAATGCTGCTTATTTTTCAGTTAATGAAGGGACAAATAATCTCTTCTGAATAGTCTGCTCCAGAAGGGAAGGGAAAGGAAATGAAGAGAAGGGAAAGGAGGGCAAGGGACCCAGTGGTGCCTCCATCCCTATCTGAAGAACAGGAACCAGCTAGGTTTCTGCCCTTGACCAGGCTTTGTTGTGCATGCATGAGCCCACAGACTGGTTACTTCCGCAGCACAGGATCCTGTGTCATAAACAGCAACCAAGCAGCTCAGAACTCTGACTTAGGGCAGAGATCTATATATGGCAGCCTGGAATTCTCTCCTTTGGATATCAGCAAAGGCTACTGGAAGTGTCAGCAAGCTCAGAATGCAGACCCCATCAACAGCTAACTTTGGACTGGAACGGCAGTTTTACTGGGGACACCTTGCTGCTACCTTATGATTTATGATGCTGGGCTCAGTCCATTGAGGCTCATAGGAGCCAGATCCCTCAACTTACTTTCCAACTGCACCCTTCCTGCTCTCAGACACAAATCAGAAGGAGCATAGGACAAAAGGATTCTCTCAGAAGAGGCCCAAAGCGAAGCAAAAACCCAAACCAAAAGAAACCAATGGAAATCTGTGTTCCTTTATCTTCAGCTTCTTTAATCTTTTTCATTTTTAGTCAGTGTTACCTATATCGCCCACCCCAATTGCAACACTGAGAAATTAACTAGAAAATGTAGGAACCACTATCAAAGGACTAACAGCGGGAGAGGGAGAGAGGAAAAGAGAAGGGATGGAGGAAGAAAGAGAGAGACAGGCAGCGAGTGGGTAAGGAGTAAGGGAGCAGGTTAGGTCCAGCAGAAGGGAGAGCATCCTGGAGACACACTAGAGGAGGAACAGCCCTGCAGATCAGATGAGGAGAGGTTGACAAGGGAATCAGCAGGAAAGAGGCCACTGCTCCACAGCCTGTGGTATCACGCTAGAACCCAGTCCAGGCTTCATGTAGAAACAGAAAGAACTGAAGAGCAGGGGCTCCCAGGATGGGACCTCTAAGAACCAGGGGTGCTTCCTCAGTATTCTTGGGTCATGGATTCCTTTTAGGATCTGAGGAAAACTATGGAGCCATACCCCCAGAAAATACACCAATGCTCACATAATTCTTTCACTTCTGGTGATTCACAGGTTCCCCAAAGTAAGGGGACAGACCCAATGTTATAAACCCCAGGCCTGTAGGATATATTTATGCTTAGAAAGAAGAGGAGTGATAACAGGAAATATTTGAAGGATTGTTTAATCCTTTAAACCTCTGGCAAACTAAGTGGAATAATATGAAGCCTGGTTTGAAATCACTGTGGATAATACATAATTTGCAGCAAAGATTAGTTGGGCACTTAAGCTGACAGTGTGGGCCTGACTCCAGGGGAAAGGTGGGGGCTGGGAGGGCAGCAGGGATGTCTCAGGGGCAACAGTGGAAGAAAAGAGGAAATCAGTAAAATTGGAAAACCAAAGGTGGGAGGTGATGGTGAGAAAACAGTGCCCCTGTTCACTGCAGGTGGTAATTCTGAACAGAGGTAAAGGGCCCTGATGCTACAGTTCTGCTTCTGGAAACTACTCAGCTTCTGTAGCATGTGTTTTGTACTAAATTAAGGCATATGGCATTTCTAAAACTAAGAAAAAGAAATATATATATACTGAAATAATGCCTTTCTCTCTCTCTCTCAATGGAGGCATTGCGAATTTTTATCTAGCTGTTTGATTAACCACAATTTGAGTCTTGAAAAGATGCCACTTGGGAGTTATGGGTGGAAGAAAGGAACATGTGCTATTAGTGAATTATGTGATTGGTTTAACATGATGCTTTTGATTTAATATTAGAGTACGTCTTTTTTAGTATGGACCCCCCCCCCACCTCCGGTGCTGGAGAATGAACACAGGGCTTCACACATGCTAGGCAAGTGCTCTGCTGCTGAGTTACATCCCCAGCCCTGTATGGATGAGTTTTCAGGGGTGATGAGATAGCTCTGATTCTGAAAATACACAGTAGTTTTTTATTCTTAAACACACTTTTTCTGGGAGACAAAGTGACCTTGGGGACATTTTTCATGCATGACTTGATTTGGTCCCTGGGTATGCAACACACAAGGGACACAGTAAGGCAGAAAGATTGTCCAAGGAAACTTAGCTTCTTACAAAAGAAAGAGATAGTTTAAATAATTAGCAGAACATTCCCTGCATGAGGCCACTGCCAGCATACCTAATGGTACTAGGATTTACAGAAATATGCTCATCGTCAAAAGTTCCCCAAGGATATGTTCAGCATACTGTAACATATGCAAAATAAAGAGCACAGAAGGAGGAGTTAGAAGACCTGGAGTATGCAGCAAACTTAAAGCTAAGGTATATAACCTCAGGCAAATTATTGAACATTTCAAACAGCCCAAGTGTCCTACCAATAAAATAATATTAAATATGCCTGCCAGCTCCCTCCTTACAAGCAGCCATCAAATTAAGTAGTTGGGGGGAGGTGTGGCTCAGTCGTAGAGTACTTGCTTAGCATGAGTAAAGCCCTGGGTTCAGTCCCCAGTACCACTGCAAAAAATAAAATAGATAAACACAGAACAAAAAAAACGTGAGTAGTAAATGAAATATCAAATATTAAAGCATTCAAAATCTCTAAAGTGCCATATTAAATTATGCCATTATTATACAAAGTTTTTGGAAAACTTAAATGTACTAAAAAAAAAAAGTTTGAGTGCCTAATTTGGACAAAGCATTGTTCTAGGTGCAGTGTACTACAAAGGGTAAACAAGGCCCTCAAATATCTCTGCTTATTTTAAAATTAAACTGGTACTATGAAGATTTTAAAAAATATGTCAAATTGGATGGACTTAGATTCAAAAAATAGGAAAGAAACCAGTCCTATTTACATAGGTTATAGCAAATAAAATGAATATGTGAAAAACATCAAACAAGTACAAAGCAACAAATGCCTACGAACATTGTCAAGCTTCTCTGGAGGATATGCAAAACAAGTAAATTTGAGCTGAATTGCACGGTGCTTTTTTTTTTTTATCTCAAGAAGTCTGCTGGCTCATGGCTGTGTTTAGAAGAGGCACCTGATTAAACAATTGGGTTCTTTTTAATGAATGAACTTGGTTTTAGTAAAAGGCAGAATGAGTACAAGCCTTTGTCTTCCTACACTCCTATATGATGATACTAAATGGGGAAGAACATGACATTGAAGGAACTGGGAGAGAAACATCAGGGAAATAAGGAGTAAACAAAATGCCAGAGGTCAGGAAGAGGACAGCATTTAGATTAGATAGATGATGGTGTGTTCTGTGTCGCCTTGGCTGGGCTATGGTGCCCAGGTGCTGACACTAGACTAGCTGTTGCTGTGAGGGTAGTGTGGAGGGAGGTGGTTCACATTCACTATCGGCTGTCTTCAAGAGGAGCAGACTACCCGTGGTAACATGGGTGGGCCTCATCTAGTCAGCTGAGCTTTAAAGGGCAAAAACTGAGGTTTCATAGGGATGGAATTCTGCCAGAAGACTGCAGCATAGAAAACAGGAGTTACTAATAAATGGGGGGAAATTTTAGTCAAACAAAATGAACATTCCTTAGAGATCTGCTATGCAGCACTGTACCTATAACCATACAACAGTAATGGAAGGTGTGCTGAAAAATTTGTCAGGAGGATAGATCCCATGTTGTGTTTTTGCCATAATGATAACAGTAACAACAACAACAATAATAATAACTTGACATAGCAATCCGGCCTGCTGTTCAGTCTGCTGGCCTGCCCTATGGATTTGGGGCTCAAAAGTACATCATCAACCCTTACCTGTAATCCTGGCACATCTGCCTGTCCTATGGATTTTGGGCTACCCAGCACTCACAACTGCATAAGCTTGAAACAAGGATCTGTCTCTCTTCTTCTGTCTTTCTGTTTTTCTGCCTCTCCCGCTTTGTCTCTCTCTGTGTAGAGAAAACCGAGCAAGTATGGAGAAGCCTCAAATACCCAGGAGAAAACTGAGAAGGTGGGAGGGTGGAAGCTGCTTCACCAAGTACCCCTAAAACTCCAAGCTCAAGGGCTGGAGCAGTGGCTCAGTAGTTGTAGCGCTTGCCTGGCATGAATGAGGACCCGGGTTCAAACCCCAGCACCACACGCACAACTAACTGTTGGAGAAACAAAGGCCAGATGAAAAAATAAATAAAATTGATTCTTTCTCTTCTTCTCTCCCTCTCTCTTAAAAAACAAAAATAAAACCAAAAATTCCAAACCCACTTGCAGCGGCCATGGAGACTAGGATTTCAAATTCCGGTAAAAAAGAGAGAGAGGACTTGAAGGCTGTCCAAGGTTCACTGGACTTTCTCCTCCTCGAATCCTTGCCTTAGCTGCCTTAGGTCCCTGCACTGTGAGGGGAAGCCACATTCCACTTGTGGGGAAAATGTCAAAGAAGTCTTTTATCTATAAAGAAGTTTAAAAGCTGCCTGGAAATTGAGTAGTAGGTAAGACATTACGATCAGGGGAAACTGGGTGAGGGATATACAGAAACTATTATTTTTGTAACTTGTCTCTATGTCTAAAATTAGATCAAAATAGAAAGTTAAACAAAAACTGTCTGGAAAGAACTAGGAGAGCAAGAGTATGTGCCAACATTCTAGAGTGAAGCACCCCCTCTTCAACATTTGCCCTACCCCCACCCCCTCCCTCATCAACTTCTGACTAAAATTCAGCCTACTCTCTGTTGATCCTAAAGCGAAACTACCAGGAGATAAGCCCCCCCACACGCATCAAGGTTCCACAAAGACTTCCTATTCATGGGCAGCAATAACAGGAAATCAGACCTACATATAGAGCAGCAGGGGAAATCCACACCATCTATTAAGAAAAATAAGACCCAACCCTTTGTTCCGAAATATGGATGGATAACCAAAGTGCACTACCCATATTTAAAAACAAAACCCATCAAAGAGCCAAGTAAATAAACATGACACCTGACTCTCAAAGAAACAGACAATTCAGAAATCATGAGAAGTTTAAAGAGAACTGAGGCTCCATTTCCATAGGGATTATTATTTCCATCTAATAGACTGGAGAATCAAGAGATATTACATAAATCAATAGGACAAATAGGCTTAAAATATTATTTTAAAATACCAAGATTATCAGTAGAATGATTAAACTAATAACTATCAACTTAGGGACCAGGGTAATATAAGTGGACAAAAAGCAAAAAGGCAGCACCATGTAAGACTGTCATCATCATTATCAATCCCTCAAGCCAGTCACTGTCTGAGCATCTGCGACGAGAAGAAATGCATCCTGGGAAAGGGAACCATGGCTTTTCATGGTAAGCATTTCTGTCCCATTTTATTTCTTAACTTATGTGTATATTTTCACAAAAACTTAAAAGGAAGAAAAAAAGAAATTTCTTTAAAAAAATTCTATCAAGTATGAAAGAGGAGATTTTTAAGTATAGACAACTCCCATAGATATCACCAACACATCTGATAGAAGAAGAAACATCTGTAATGATAGGACTAATGGGAGATAATTTCAGATGCAGATTTAGGGCTTCAAGCAGCAGCACAATTTGGAAATTTCTACATTGACTCTTTTTTTAAAACAAGATTGTATTTTTTCATTATAATTTTACATATTGAAGGGATCTGTTGTTACACTTCCATACATGCACACATCATGTACCTTCCTTTATCCTTCCCCCTCCCCCAATTCCTCCTTCCATCCCCCCTTGCCACCTCCATCCCCTCCCAGACTGCGAGGTTGCTCCAGTTCCACTGGTAATCCAAGTTTGATGAGTCTATTGTCTAAACTTATTGTTCTCTCACTCTTTTCTATATTGTACTCTAACGTCTACATATGAGAGAAAACTTTTACCCCTTGAGTTTCTGGGTTTGGCTAATTTCACTCAGCACTACATTGACCTCTTTGTCAGGAAGCTAAGGAAGATTTTTTAGAAAGGAAAATTAATCAACAATTTACTTGCCCTCTTCTTTCCCCTGGTGCAGCCATCTCATCAGCATATGAGTGCCAGTTAATTGTAAATCTAAATGCAAAAAATGGACCATAACTACAAGCTGGGGCAAAGATTCATCTCCATGCCTTCTTTGACTGAGTGAAATTTGTGGAGTGCTAAGTTCTGTGATCTAGCAAACCATAAATTGTAATGCATGTAGAAGAAGGGAATGTTTCACTGGTACTACTAATATGAATATATTAATTATAGTGCTTAAAGCACATCAGTGATAATTATGAATAGCTTCCTGCTGTATTATGCTCTGATCCTTGGTGTCTTCTGCAATCATATCAGCTTGCCTTTATTAAGAAGTGGCATGGGGACTGGAGCAGTGGCTCAGCAGTTGCGGCGCTTGCTTGGCATGTGCGAGTACGTGAGTTCAAACCCCAGCATTACATACACAATGAAATCTTGGAGCAACAAAAGCCACATGAAAAACTAAATAAAAATTGTTTCTCTTTCTCTTTCTCTCTCTCACTTGTTCCTCTTAAAAAAAAAAAGTGGCATGCAGTCTTCTTTCATTACTTCATTTCTCCTCCCAGCATCCGTTATCACTGCATTGTTTTCTTTGGCAACTGTATTCCTGAGCCTGATCAAATGTTTGGCTGTAGGATCTCTCCATATATCTAGCTAGAGTGTGCAGAGATATTTCCATTCACTTACTGCCTTTTTGAATTGATCTACAGGGTCTGTCAATTGGGTCTTCTTCAGACCACATGGAATATACAAAGTTGAACAATTCATTTTGGCTGCACACACTAGCAGTCTGGGAAAATAATTTACTGGGCAATAAAAGGGAAAGACATCCTGTGGGCTTGGTTAGTGCTGAGTGAACAGTTACAAAACTGCTGGGTGCTGCCGGGTATTCAGTACAATCAAAACCTGTGATTGTTTCTCCCCAGCTTCTCTTTGCTCTCACATTCTGACAGTTCAGCTCTAAAAAGTTCACCTGCAGTCAAATCTGTAGCTAGAAACATAACAAACTTCTTCATCTCGAGACCACAGGATATCAAACTTCTTGGTCTTTATCACCCTATCCAAAGTGACATTCATAAGAAGAATGTCAATCAGCCCGCAACACAAGCACCCCCTAATGATGCTGCAAATTCTTCCCATGGCTCCTCGGAGAAGATAGTCCAGGAAAGGGGAGCAGTAGCACTGTGACTGATAGGCAGGCGCCTGAAAGGACATTCCCCTGAAGCAAAATCACACAGGAAATAATCTTTTTACATTTGTTTTCTCATCTGCTTCCTATTTTGTTAAAGTGGAGTTGTGAGAGAAATACAAAAGCTCCACTGGGTTTTTTTGTGCCCTTGGCTGAACGTTTTCCTTAGTCAGGATCCTTTAGTTAATTCCTGCTTAAACGCTGTGAGTTACTGCTTCCTGGAGGTTACTGCCCGGATTTCCAGGCAGGGGTGCTGATACAGTTACCATAGAACTCTGAAGGTTACCAAGGGACACCAGAGGTCCATAAGTCACCAATTCTTTTTTCTTCCTGTTTTTGACAGCCATCTGATTGGATTCTAAAGCAGATCACCATGACGCACAAGAGGCCACAGGCAGATGAGGCCTTCACCCCACAGCCTTTGAACTGATTTCTCTGTTCAGTACAAAAGACGCTGACCGCAGCAATATCCAGGCAGCACACAGACACGTCCGTTCCTTTGGAATTAGGGCCAAAGTTCCAAGGCCAGGTGTAGAAGTCCATAATCCCCTATTTCAACCATATGAGATCTAGATGATAAGAAGCCTCACAAGCAAAATGTCTCCAGTGGTCAGAATCTAAAAATATTCAGATGAGGAGCTAAAGAAAGCAGTTATTGGACATTTAAGAATTTGAATAAAACTTGGAAATACCAACCTGTAAAGATATATCCATCTTCAGATTCCCAATACACAACATTCTCAAATGCCATCAAGACTGGGTACTGCCAGAAGGACTATGTGGCCCAGTAGATTTTCTAAGCTTATCTGCAAAGCTGCTCTAATCTCCCTTGAATATCAGGGCACAGTCTTTTCAAGCAGCCACACACTCACTTTAATCATTTTCAGGTAAGAAAAAATTTTCTGTGTATAAATAAAAAGCTTAACCCATTGAGATGGGGTCTACATCCCTATTCCACGTCTCTCCCTTCCTCTAAAGCACCTGCAGCTGAGGCAGAACAACCCAATCAAAATCTTCAAGTGACTTTCAATCTACCTAAAGCATATAATCCTATTGAAAGGATCTATAATGGTGTAGATGAACCTTAACTCTAGACCTTTAAATTCTCATGATATTATAGGAATGCAAAATAGTTCAGCTACAGTGGAAAATGGTTCAACAATTTCTTATAAGAGTTAAATATATATCTGTCATTCTACTCAGTAATCTCATGCTTTGGGATATGTATGAGAAATGAAAACATATTATTCACACAAAAAATGGTATATGACTTTTATGTGTCTTTATTCATAATGACCCAAATCTGGAAACAATCCAAATTCTTTAGCTGGTGACTGAATCAATTGTACATACACCACGGAATACTACTCAGCAATAAAAAGCAACTAACTAGTGAAATACACAACAATATGGACAGATCTCAAATGCAAAACACTTCTTGAAATAAGCCAGCCACAAAGAGCTAAATATAATTCCATTTATGTGACATACTGAAAAGGCAAAACTATAGGGACAGAAATCAGGTCAGTAGTGGGCAGAGGCTGAGGGTGGAGGAAGAGTTGTCTACAAAAGGATATGAGAGTATTTTGGAGGCCAATGGCACTGTTCCATTATTTTTTTTAAGAAAGAGGGACAGTGAAAGAGAGAGAATCAATTTTTTTTTAGTTTTTCATGAGACTTTTGTTTCTTTGACACTTTGTTGTGTACGTAGTGCTGGGGTTCAAACCTATATCCTTGAACATCTTGAACATGCCAGGCAAGTGCCAGAACCACTGAGCCACTGCTCCAGCCCCACTTTTTTTTTCTTTAAGAGAAAATAAATTTTCATGTGGCTGTCATTTCTCTGACATGTGTATGTCATGCTGGGGCTCAAACCTGGGTCCTTGGACATGTCAGGCAAGCACTCTAACCAGTGAGCCTCCGCTCCAGCCCCCCATATCTTGATTGTGGTGGTAGTTACATGACTATATGCATTTGTCAAAATGCATAGCACTGTATGCTAAGAAATTTTACGGTAGGTAAATTATATCTCAAAAACCCTAACTTAAAAGCAAAATCTCAGTATATGAGAATGAAAATGTAAGAAACCCACTTCAGGCTGGTCTGGTGGTGCACACCTGTAATCTCAGCCACCGGAGAGGCTGAGGCAGGAGGATTGCAAGTTCAATGCCACAAGTTCAAGGCCAACCCCAGCAACTTAGCAAGACCCTGACTCAAAAAATTTTTAAAAAAGGACCAGTGTAGCTGGTGTCAGAGGAGGAGGAGGGGGAGGAGAAAAAGAGAAACAAACTTCAAAAGACCAAATCAACTTCCCACCTCCATCCAGATCTGGAGACTTTCTCCTGGGTTGGGTCTGGCAGTACTCCAGAAACACATAGCCCTTACTGTTGGACACAGTTTAAATAAAGCACTGATATGTAAATCAATTGATCCAGTGCATCAGTATGACACCTGATGTTTTCAAGCCTGCTCCTCATGAGGTCTTCTAATATTCTGATATTAAAGTGTTTACTTTGCAGATTGCTGTATATGTTTCTGCCATACCTAGATACCACTGGTGTCATGATCACTAGTCAAAAAATTATTGCATACTGAGAATTTGAGCCTGCCACATGTGTTTTTTATGATGAAGCAAATTAATCTTTATTATTCTGACTGGACATTACACAAATAAAAGGGACTTCCTTATTTCAGTGATATTTTCATAGATTACTTCTACAAAATTATTTTTGGCATAAAAATATTGAAGTCTTGGACATTCAAAGGCTTTAGTTTAATATTCCATTGGACGCTGTTATGGTTTGAATCTCGAGTATCTTCCAAAGGCACAAGTGTTGAAGACCTGGTACCCAACGTTTAGAATCTGCAGCTTTGTCCAGAGGTGGAGCTTTGGGGAAGGTGATTGGCTCATGAGGGCTCTGATCTCACCAGTGGGTTAATTCACTGATAGATTCATAAGTTGAGGACATTACTGGAAGGTAGTGGAAACTCTAGGAGGCAGGAGTTAGATGAAGAAAAGAATCTGACTAACACAGATGCCAAGTCCATAATATATCATCTCCATTTTGAATGACCGTAACTTGAAACTAAGCTTTATTTTCCCCTACCCTTTTTTCAATAAACAAATTGGCCAGATGTTTACTGAGAATCCACTATACAGAAATAAATGCTCAAGATGGACAGAATGAGCAACTCTTAAGACCCAGCTCATTGGCAGCTACTAGAGCTACTCAAATACCTCCTAGTGAAAGGCAGTGTGTGATGTGTTATAAACAGAGGCATAAATATATTGCTGAGGTAGCAAGGAGGGGGAATTGGAACAATCTGGGAAGGTGGAATACAAGCTAAATCCTTGAAGAATGAATAAAATGTGAAACTCCAGATATCCCAGGCTGAGAGACTACTTCTCATACTTTGGGTTCAGATTTATTTATATCAGTCACTATTTGCTAGCACGGTGGAGCCTGAAAGTCATGGGCACTTAATTTTTTTTTTTTTTAATTCACATCTTCAGGCCTTAGGCCTCTCCAGTTCTTCATAGTCCACTGTATCCTAGAGATTATAGGGAAAAGAGAGGCACCAGGGAGGGGACAATAATAGTTCTGAATGTTGCAGCATGGTCAGAATGCCTGCAGAATAGAACCAATCATCCGATTTGGTAATTAAGAAATCATTAAGCAACAGGAGAAATTATTTTAGCAGATAGTGGGCAAGGGAAAAGACACCAGTGGGTTGGAGAGTTACTCTTACTTGCTACAGCTTCACATATTTAAGTCACCACCTGGTTCACTAAGGTATTTTAGCAGGGACCTTCTTTTAAGCATATTGTGTCCAAGCCCAGGATTGTAGAGTTGAGTGTGAGAAAGAACAAGGGAGAAGAGGCCACACTGAGTGCAGGCTTCAAGAGAGGTTGCAGCACTTGCTCTCCTCCAGTGGAGTATGCATCCAGGATCTTTAATCCCTTAGGCAGTGGCATTGACAAAAAGCACTAATAATGTATGCAGGAAAACTATTGCTGCAGCATTATCATTCCTAATGAAAAGCTGGAAATCGCCTACATGTTCATCAACAGAGAACTGCTTAAATTAATGATTATTTGTACAGTGGCATACAATGAAGCCAGTAAGAAAAAAAAGTGTAAAAAGATCTCTAAAATAAATTATTTAATTCATTTAAAAATCAGAGTGCAGAAGAATATGTATAATAGGCTCCTATATATGTTTTCATATGTATACAAACTTATGGAAGGACACCTAAAATTATTAATGACGGTAATATCCGGCAAGTATAAAATGAGGACTGGAGGAAGAGAAAACTCTACTGTTCAACTTAGACCCTTCTGTAACTATTTATTTACTTAATAAAAGCAATCCTGCAGAATTTATTGTCATCTGGTTATAACATAGAGGTAATCAAAGCAACATGAACAAAAGTTTGAAAACTATACTCCCAACAAAGGGCACCTTAAAAAAATCTGAATTGCTTCCCTAACAATTTCTCACTTCATTGAACATTTCTAGTTGGAGACACCTTGTAGCAGAGTAAATATCTCCTTTTAGCATGAAGTTCCCAGCTGATTTTGTGACTTTGTTTTAGAATGAATCTCTACTGCATCATCTAATACAAGGTTCATGTACTCATCAAAAACAATAATACAGTCCCCCTCATCTGCATATTCACTTGTTCATAATGTTACAGCTGTATTAATTAATCTATTTTGTAAGGATCTGAAAATGAGGCTGATGGGCTATACAGTCACCTTCTGCACTTTTTGGCCCTGGCTATACATTATGCCACTTTGGAACCTCACAAAGATCACGCTGACCTGAACTTGTTTATTTTAAACCACTGCAGATGACAATGATGATAATGATAACCACATTAGTATTAGTATTAGAGAATACTTCCTGGGGCTAGTCCGAGATATAGTATAGATATAGTACAACAGTGGCTACTGTTGTAAAAGAATCAATAAGCACTAGAAGTTAAATTTAGCAACTATTAAAAAAAGTTTGACTTAATAGGTAGTTGCTGGGTATATTATTGTTCAATCCTTGAGCAGCTGATGATAGAGCACAGCAACAAAATGAGACAAAGAGAAAGGCAGCAAACTAATGTGAGTTCCTCTTTTCTAGCGTGAGAAAGCCAGGGAGTTAGAGAAGACTTCCTGATGGAGCTGAGGATTTGGGTATAGATTGGTGAAATACAAGAACACAGAGAAGGCAACAAAATGAGAAAAAAACATGGTGAGCCTTTCACCTGACAAGGAAGGGAAGTCAAGGTGGTGAGAATTCACTTCAGAAGGGGATGGCGATAGGCTGCCCAAGAAAGGCTGGCCCCCTTATTGTAGTCCTGGATCACTCCAAGATCCCCTCGGCACTGGCACTGGCATGGCTGGGTGTCACTGACCCAGAATGGGTCTGAGAAACTGCAAAACTCAATGTTAACCAGTGTGGACCAAGATCAGATTGGTGCAACGAGAGGCCTCTGAAGACATGAGCACTGCTAGAGCCAGGGAAATTTGTAAAACTGAGATGGAGGAAACGGACATCAAAGGCAAACTGAGTAAGCCCAGCAGATTGGGTGCACAGTTTGATGATAGCTGATTATTATTTTTTAAGGATGTGATGTTTCTCATCCCCCTGAGTTTGGGGATTAAGATACATACACTTTCCAGTGGGTTGGTCACATGGTCTGAGTCTGTGCAACATGTTCCTGGGAAGTGTTCTAGAGGTCCTGATTCCATCCAGCCTGGTCTCTGAGGATATGACTCTAAACATATAGGCACTCACCTTTTCTCAATTCTGTTTCAGATCCATTAGTGCTGGAAACAAGGAGGAAACCCTAAATCTGAACATCTCAATTCCTCTCACTCAGAAAGCAGACACCAAAGACTTCAAAGGCTGAAGCAAAGTAGATCAAGACTCATGAACTTTACTTGATAATGGGGAAACATCAACTAACTAAGGAATTCCCTCTCTGCCCTCATGCATTACTGAATGTGTACATATGCATTTTAAAACAAATTCTGATCTTTTTTGCTTGTCAGAGGTAGAAATCTTTGCCATATGCTTAAAATAATATTTGATTATTTTTAAGGAAAGTCTCCTTGAGAAATACTCCTCTATTTTTGCAAATTTTGAGAATGGGAGTAAGTCTTTAGATTAGGGAGAACTTCTCTCTCACCATCCCTGGTGCCCCAAATTGGAAGTACCCTTAGGGCAGTTTGTCTTGCAGACTTAGAACCTGTTATTAGCAACCGTAGAATAAGTTATTCAGTTTACTTCTCTAAATTCCAAGTTTACCTAAGTTGACTGGATACTTTATTGGTTGATAAGATCATCCGTTTTTCAAACCTTTCCCTTCTTTTTCTCTTAAGAAATTATGTTAGGTCAGCAATAATTGTCTTTATCCATTTGGTACATCTAGTCAACTCAGGCTTGACTGCTACCGCCCTTGGGGAATTAAATATCTGTGCTATAGTTTCAACACAGCAAAGAAATACTGTCAGTTATATTGGAAAATGATGATAATAATCTGCTGATTTCTTTCACTAGAAAGAGAATATTGAAGCACTTTTATATGAAAACCATTGCAGACTATGGGCAGTCTAAGAAAAACTGAGGAAATATTAAGAGAAAAAGAAAGGTATATTACTCCGTTTTTAAAAACTCTCCTGATTGGAATTATAAAACAACTTTTTCAACAGCAAAAAATTATATATCTCACAACATGGGAAATCTTGTGTTTTGGTGGACTTTTTCTTTTAATTATTTTTGTAGGTCACGAAGTAAATTAGAAAACTCCACACACAGGAGAAAGGAGGGATTTGGGAAGCAGGAGCAGCTTCCAAGTGGTCCATGTAGGAGCCATCGAGCTGCCTAACCCAGAATCAGACTGCTCTAGTAGCTAAGAATAAAGCACAAAGTTCCTGGTCCTGTTTCAAGCCACTCCTTGGCTTTCTTCAACTTTGAGAATGTGTCCTAGCTTGGATCAAAAGTGAAACAGAGAAGCTACACTAGATGGGCACTGGCCTCTCCCCAGCACGCTTGCTCCCTGACTTGGCTCCCAGCAAACTCCATCCAGACATTCAGCATTCCATGGCTGAGGCCACACACATAAACCATCAGGTGGAGATGGCCAAAACTTTTTCACGCAGGGAGAATGGGCAGAGAGATAAGGAGGGAGGAGGTCAAGAACAGGGTGAGGAGGAGGATGCTTTGTGAATGCTTTAAAAGCCATCCAAACCTATTATACTAAAGCTGAAGACATATCCTATGACCCAGAAATTCTAGCCCTAGATATAGACCAAATAAATGCATACGCATGTTCACCAAATAAATAAATAAAAATAAAAGCCATCCAAGAGAAGGACAACTCATAGATATTTTTGTGGGTGTCAACCTGAAAAAAGCCATCTTTAAGTGACTCACTCGTTCCCCTATACTGCTCCCTGCCTGTCAATCCCCAGACCATACCATAGCAAACTGAGAAGCTATAAAGATTTGTGGCTAAAAGAAAAGGCTCCAAAATATCTGCAAATGTTACCTAAAGAAGACCTAAAGTGATGGATTAAAGTACAAAACTGTGACTGAGAACTGGAAGAAATATCAGCACATGTCACAAGACATCAGGAGGAAAGCATATGTGCCAAAAATCTAGAGAGGCTCCCAGAAAGTTCCTTCTCAGCAACCCTTCTCAAGGAGAACGAGCATATTGTACTTTTCACGTAATTGCTTTTCAGGTCTGCCTCCCAAATAATGCCTCAGTGAATACCTAAGTCAGCAAAACAAGAGGAATTTTTGTATTGATCCTATAGTACTGGCAGGTCTCTGAGCTATAGGCCTCAGTCGGGTCAAACACATGAAATATTGCCAACCTGCAAAAGAAGTTTTTATTTAATGTAGATGATGCAGAAAATGTGTCCATTTTCTTCCTTTTTCCAGATGGCAGACTTCTTTTTTCTTATACAATGCCCATTTGTATGACAGTTATGCCCAGACTGGCGTTCAATGAGTCCATTAGAGCCAGGCAGCCCAGCACAACTTCCTGGGCAGTCTGCCCATTGGGGACTGCGAGTCTGATTACAGGACAAAGTCCTGGATGGGCTGACCTGCATCCTGTGCCTCTAAGCTCCAGACTTCATCCTTGTACTCTCTCCCTGACTTTCAAATTTGACCCCACTGTTCTATTCCTAGGTATAAATTAACCTAACCTCCATTACAGTTTCACCAGCCCATCCATTCAGTAACGTCTCCTGGCTAACTTGGTCTCTGGTACTCTGGCACCTGACCACTTCAGAGGGGAATACTACCCCTTACAAAGACATATGTTTTCAAAATATGCTATTTGTTTCCAGATTATAAAAATTTCCATATGGGCTGGAGTGGTGGCTCAGTGGTTACAGTGCTTGCCCGGCATGTGCAAGTACACGGATTCAAACCCAAGCACGCACGTACACAACTAAGTGTCAGAGCAATGAAAGCCATGTGAAAAACTCAATAAAAATTGATTTTCTCTCTCTCTCTCTCATTGTCCTTCACTCTTTAAAAAAATGTCTTCATAAAACAAATATATGGCATAATTCACTTGTTCAACAAACATAATGAACATCTTTTATCATAAGACCATTAGTGCTGAAGGTACAACAAATAAAGCATTCTCCTGGTCCTGAGAGCCATATCTGTTACTAATATGCTACACAGGATAAAAAGCAGCCTACCCAATCAAAGTTATGTTAAGGAACCAAAGTAATAATAATAATAATAATAAATACTTTAGATTCATTATAAACTTCATAGTTTTCAAAGTGATTTTATATATATTTTATCATTAATGATCTCAGGTTAAATTCTCACTAGTGAATTGAAAAAAGGCCTACCCTTAACTTTATTTAACCAACCTTATTTGTGCTATTCCTATCCTTTTTAGCATATCTCCCTCATTAACCTCCCTCTCTCTGTAGCCTTTAAAAGAATATTTTAGAAACATGTTTCCTAATCCTTAGTTATTTATTTGGTGACTATTTTCACACTCTGCCTCTCAATGCTAGAAGAAACAAAATTTGGGAGCTAGCCCAAAGTGACATGATAGATCAGATCTAGGTTGGAGAGTTCAATAGGTTCAGGGTGGTTAACTAACTTGGTCACTGAGTTACACGTGGCAAAGTTGAAGGATCTTGGGTCTTTCAATGATTCCCTATACCTCCAAATAAACCTAACAGTACCAAGGCACCCACTGGAAGGAGTAATAGGTGGGACTAAGCAAAAAATGACCCTCAGTCCATATACTCATTAGAGCATAGAATGCTTGATAGCCCATCCGGCTTGATATCAGGGCAGAACAAAAGGAGTTTGTAAACACTTTTGAACAGATGAGGTGATGGTTCACGGCTCTTGAATTTGCACTTATTAGAAGTTCTACTGGTAGAATTACAGAAGCTTTTAAATGCTGTTGACAAGGCATGTAGAAATTTGGTGATTCAGTATTACTCCTGCCATCTTACAATACTGGGTCTGAAAGATTCTCTTTTTTTGTTCAGATATCACAGCCTGAGTCTTCTGATCTAATTTTATATGGGATCGAACCTTACCATTGCCTATCAAATGCCACTTGATCCTATCTACAAAAACCTGCCTCTCTCCCATGGTACTACTATATGCCCAGGTGCTCAGCTCAAAAACTTGGGAGTCATCTTTGCTTCCTTTTGATTCCTCATTCTACATACTGAGTCGTTATCAAGTCCTGTTTGTTGTGCCACCTTGAAATCACACACTTCTCTCCAACTTCACTGCTGTCACCTTTCCCAAACTATCATCAGGTCTCTTCTGAAATACAGCAGTAACCTCCAAATTTGCTGCCTTGCTTTCACTTTTGTCCCCATACAATCTATTTCCCACACAGCAGCTAGTGACCAGGGTGCCTATAACATGCAAATAAGTCATGGTGAATCTGGTCCCATCAAATATGACATTGCATGCTGGACGGTGATATAACTAACATACAAGAAGATGAGGGATAATTTGGCTCTGTCAGAGCTAGAGATTTCACGAGATCACTACAACTGAAAAAAGCAAGAATGAATTGCTTCATGTACGACTAAAGGAAGACAGCTGTAATCAATTGGACGCATGCCACTTGGAACACTACAGAATGGACACTACACATAGTGACACATTCCAGAGGGTATGGAATGAGAAACAGGGAAAGACTGAGCATGAATCGAATAGACTTAGTGAAGAATGACATGGCATGAAAGGATTTAAAGAATGAAGCTGGGAAACCAATGATACCCAGCCACCAGGAAGATGTTAACTCTATTGGCAGTGATCAAACCAGTTAAGAATTCCAGGCAAACAGCAAGGCCTTTAAGGGAAAAGATCTTGCATTATCTCAGCCCTGATACCATTTGTCTGGTGATTACCAGAAGACTGAGCAATAGAGATGAGGGTTATATTTAAATGTTTGCTAGCTTTCAAGTTCCTTTCCCACCACTTAAGTCTGGCCTATAAACAACTGGCATAGTTTTGTGACTGTGAAAGATGTGTCTATCTGCCTGTCTCTATTCTTGGTGGCTCTCTCACTGAAAAAAACAAAACAAAAACCTAATGCCTGTTGTATTTGGATGAACAGGGAAACTAAAACACATACAAGATCTAAAAGGAAGAGATGGGCATAGAGATGAAAAGCAGTTTCACTAGCCCCAAACGAGAATAAACAGTTACTATGTCTAGTCAGGGTTTGTTTGTTTGTTTTCTGTACTGACTTAAAAATGCTTATCTATTTTGACATTTCAGCACTGCAACTGGCACTAAGATGACCACATCAGTAGGGAAACTGTCAAAAAGCCATTTGCTGGGGCCAGGATCACTTTGCTCTCAAGTGAAACAGCATCACTACAGGTTTCAGAAGGTAGCCAGGCATCCCTTGGGCATTTTCAACCTACACAGAATCCAACCTATTCTCATGCCATTTTTCTGGGTGGGCGAGCCCCTTTCTAAAACCCAGATCCTTTCATAAATCAGTCATTACAAGGGGTTTAAGATGGAATTAATTTCCACTGGGCCAGTGCTTAGCTGTTGTTACAATGGAGTGTGCTAGCAGAAACTCTGCCTGGAGGGATCAATCGATAAGCAGGGTAGAAAAGAGCAGAGAAATGACCACAGGTCCCACTGGACTGAGCAACTGGGGGACAGAGATTCTGTCTTATTTATCTCTTTAGCCCCAGAACCTAGCAGATGCCCGGCATTCACAAAATGCTTGTTGAAATGAATTGATAACTATTTAAGAAGGAGAGAAAGCAAAATCTAAGAGGTATAAGCTTGGTGAGTGGGGGTGGGGGGCAAAACTGAAGGAAAATAAGGGTTTTAGATTACTGGAGAAGTAAACAACTCCAGGACTAGAGAAACAGAGAGAAAAAAAATTACAAAAATTCACCCAAAAAAGTGGGAGGAGAATTAAATATCAAAAGAGAAAAAACCCACAAAAAACCTGACAATTATATACAGGTGTGCATAAGCATACACACATTTGCCACACACACATACAAACAGGATAAACACCAATGGGGAATTAGAATTCAGTAGAAGGATGAAGGACAAAAGGCTCTAGGAAATCTGGTTCTTCTAGCCCCTCCCCCAGGACAGGGGAACATGGTGGCTGAGGGAGGTGGAGGGGGGCAGCCAGTGAGGACAATCACCAAGCAGAGGTGGCACTCTACGGGCAGGCACATCCACCAGCAAGGTAGTCCAGACACTCACCTCCAGGCTATATCCTTTGTTCCACAGAAACCCCAAGGATGAACTCCCTTCACTCATTCTAAAGGAGGTCCCTTCTAGTCCTGCTTCCTGATACAAACCAAAATTTACCTGACACTCCACCTTGTTTTTATCATCTATATATAGCAAAGAACGATCTTCTCTCTATAAATAGGTTGCAAAACTGGGCTGTGCCTTTTGTAAACATTAAAGTAGAAATATTCCTCACAGAGATCAATAATGCTTATCCATTTCCCCATGCTGCTCTGTTGATTTTTAGTCCCCTACACAGAGCCCAGTGCTTGTAGGGAAAACTCCACATCTTCAGGAATACTACCAACCAACGACCAAGGCAGAAAAAATTTAATTTACTTTATTACTATCATTTTTTTTTTGTAGAAATAAATTCAGACTCAGCAGGCATTTATTCCACTACTTCATTACATAGATTCAGGCCTTTGGGGAAGGAGATCATAAAGCTTATAAAATTCCACACCTCCTTTATTACTCCCTGTTTTCTTCCATTTGCCAGTTTATCTGAGAGTTCAGTTCTTTATCCCGCAGGCAAAAATGTGCATGTCAATGCATGTAAACCCAAACAGACCTTTGGGTTGCTCAGAAATAGGAAGGAAGGAGTCTGACTCACTGCTTCACCTTCTTTTACTTGTACATCATCATTTAGTGTATGAAAAACAGCTGCAAAATCTCAATAAGGACTGCTATGAAGCTCCACAATACAAAAGGTATATCAGAAAATGTTACAATGAAACAAGTAATTGGGACCTGATTCTCTACAGGGGTGGCCTTATGCTTCTCTGTGAGACCCAGGAATTAAACACAATACCTCACACAGCTGATGTCAGCTGACGGCCAAGTGAAAAACAAGTTTCTTCTAAATACAAATCATATTGTGATTATTTGTTGAATACTGGAGTCCTCACTGGACTTGGGAACTTCTGGAGGGTTCTGAAAGAGTTTCCTCCTCATGTTTGCATTCCTCATAACCAGATCAATGCCTGGGATGCCACACGTGCTCAGGAAGTCTTGATAGAAAGAACAGATTATGTCACTACGTGTCCCTGCGTGTGTTGCACAGGCATTGATGTCCCAATGCAGGGGGTTTAACTAACATTCATGACAGCAGCCATCAGTGGGCATGTGATCACCCAGGAATTCTGGGCAAAATTTTATTTGGCAAAATATGTATAATTTTCTTGAGGGTACATGTCTTTTTTGTCTCAAAGCAGTCTGTATAATTGTTCCGTGCCCACAAGTTTAAGAATCTTCAGACAAAAAAGGATTAGATTTTGAATCTTAACAGAAAAATTATTGGATTATGAATCCTAACGCTACTAAGCTTTTGAGTATGCACATCTATGTACTAGACATGCATACATGTGCCATATTAAATATGCTATAAAACAAACATCAACATTACAAAAACATGAGATATATATGAAATAAACAATATTTTAAAATATTTTCTTTAAATATCTCTAATAGTACAAATCCTTTTTTATCTAAATAATCATTTTTTTTAAGAGAGAGGGACAGTGTATGTGTGTTTGAGAGAGAGAGAGAGAGAGAGAGAAAGAGAATCAATTTTATTTAGTTTTTCATTTGGCTTTCATTGTTCCAACACTCGTGTATGCTCGGGGTTTGAACATGCGTACTCATGCATGCCAGGCAAGTGTCTTAACTGCTGAGCCACCACTCCAGCCCCTAAACAATCATTTTTATCCAGAGGAAAGTGACTAGAATATGCTTGTGTTTGAAACTCTAGGTCTAATTATTTATATGTTAATCTGAAAGTGTTCTAAGTTCAATTTATTTTATAATAGTTGAATTTTAATGGCTGTCATAGTTTTAAGCAAAAAATCACACATAATATAAACATTTCCAAACACTGCTTTTCATAATATTCTCTCTCAACACAAGTTTCTTTATAGTTGTTATTTTCTTACTTACATTTATCTTGAAAGGACAGATTCATTACATTTAGCTCTTTTACTGCTAGGCAATGCACTATTGAAGTTGCTAAATCACAGAAATGGTCAACAAAATATGTGACAATTTCCAATATAATAAAAAAAGTGAATATAACTTATCTGAAAGTTTTGCAACTCTTAAGTATTGTCAAACAAGATAACCAGTAAACCTCTGTAAAGTAAAAAGATTTTCATGGATCTTCTTAATTTACAGGGCATCATCTGCTTCTACTACACAAAAAAGTTTGTTTTTATAAAACTACCCAACATTTCCTGTACTTTTGGTATCAACATGGTGGCTGTACTAGCTTGATTATTAATGATGCAGTAAATAAACTTATCTGTTCTAACTTTACCCAGGAATCTTTTTCTAAGAAATAGCTGCTTCTTAAGAGGAAACACTAAGCGAGTTTTTTTTTCATGAAGTATTTTCATAAACATTGTAAACTAATATCTAGTGGTAGCTTATCAAAAAGCAGCTCTTGATACATTTCATTAGTTAAACAGAATCTAACAAGCTCAATAGGTTAGATATAACATCTTCCAAATGTAGAGCAAGCCTTTGGCCCTCTGTGATGTGTTCTCATACAGTACTTTGTTTCTTTAAGGTTCCAGCAATGCTTTCACTTATTCCTTTGACAGCATTTTCTGACAAAGAAACTCATTTTAGGAAATTCTTTTTCAAAATATTATCTTATCTTGTTTTAGGACAAGAACAAGGAGGAAGGACAAGAATTAGGAGGCAGAACAAGTGTTTCCAAAAGAAGTGGTTTCTTTATTTTTGCATGAGTATAAAAATTCAAGAGAGGATTCAAAACACTTGCCATTTAGTTTAGTGAAACTTTATTTAGATAATTAGTGAGGGGTTTGGGTTGCAGCTCAGTGGTAGAGCACAAGCTTAACAAGTGTGAGGTTCCAGATTCAGTCCCACATACCCTGCCGAACACACACAGACACACTCACACACACCAAGATCATCAGGTGAACTAAACATTAAGGAAATATTGTAGAGGTTATTCTCTATGTCTTTCTAATCACGGCATCTTCATACTACCATGAGGAAGCTTCTCAAGGCAAAGCATACCCTTCCTTTCAACATGTTCATTATTAATGATAGTAGATGTAAATCTGTATTTTAATTACTCATCTCAGTTTTTTTTTTTAAGAGAGAGGGACAGTAAGTGAGTGAGAGAGAGAGACAGAGAGAAAGAATATAAATTTTTTTTAGTTTTACAAGTGGCTTTCCTTACTCCAACACTTGGTTGCATATGTGGTGCTGGGGTTTGAACCCACATCCTTGCCCATGCCAGGCAAGCACTGTAACCGCTGAGCCACCGCTTCAGTCCCTACTCATCTCAGTTTTGAGATCAGAGGGCTAACTTGCAAGAGCTGATTGGATTGCTATTGTTTTAATTCATAACTTGGCTAATAATTTCTTTTTGAGTCAAGTGTTAACTCCTGCATTTTCTACTTGGTCATTTGTGCTTGTTGGCACGGAGAGTGAGAGCTGCAATCACATTTGGTGCTTGGTTTCATTTCCCCCCAGAATTCATGTTCTGTATGGTTGTGACCTGGTGTAACTGGTGTTCAGGTCTGAAAATAATTAATCTTCTGAAAATTAACTTAATTGGACACATAAATAAAGGGCAACATTGCAGATGAGTGAGGGAACAACTGTGGAGGTCTGCAAGGAAGGGCAATGCATGCACTCCCTTCTCATGGCACCGCAATGTTCTACTTAACACACTACCTGGCCTAACGAACAGGAGTGGGTGCATATGTTGATTCATATATTATAGATTTAATCTTGTCTTATTTTTCTAATATAAAAAAAGTTGAAGTTCATATTTTCTCCCTTACCCCTAGTGGTTAATCAGCAAACTCCACTGTGGAAACCAGAGTTTAGATAATCCCTAATGCCATTTTCAACTCATAAATGAAAAATTAATGAATGTTATGCTAGAAGAGCACAGGCTGTCATTGTCTGACTGTTGGAAGAACTCCTGAGTAATCCCCAATTTCATGTTTCCACCCTAGTGGCTCCAGAGAAACCCTCCATCTAGTAAAGAACCAAGGAAGGTTATGGTATGAGTTTTCTCCTGCAGCTACTTAATTAGGTGATCTACTCAGAACTGGGTAATGCCAACAAGTTTCTCTCAAAGAAAAATTATTCAGTGCAAAAACAACTTGCATTTGGAAGCCTTAACAGCTGCAAGTGGGAGGGATGCTATGGGGTCATGTGTTTTCATGGCTGTTCTTCAGGACAGTTCTATTTTGTGTGGGAAGAAGAAACAAATCCTATTCTATTATGCAGAAAGTAAAACTGTTCTAAATTTAGTCCTGGATGATTTGCTTTGAACAAGGTTTTTTGGATGTACCCCAAGGGGCAAGGAGCTCAGGAAATCCAATGTGTACCATTGCAGACAGGGTAATGAAGTCATATACCAGCCAGCCGGCTACAACTGGTCCAGTGGCCAAAGCCAATATCAAGAGTGCGAAAGGACAGTTATAAACATTGAGGAGAAATAATTTCTATAGCAACAGGAACTGCTTACCCATAAGTAAAATTTCTTAAGGTACTAGTTTACAATAACAAAGGTAAGTTTTTTAAAAAAAGAAAGAACCAAAAGAAGACCTGACAGAATCTGTCTGGTCAAACTTCCTCCATGAAAATGAACTTCTCCCTTGTTTTTAGAGAACTGCTAGGTTGTCCTGCAGTTCCTACCACTCTCTTAACTACAGTCCTTCTCAAAAGCTAAGAATAATTTGCCCTTAGGAAACTGATTGGCTATGTTTGTGTTTGAGGACAAGGTGGAAGATACAATATAGATGCCATTCAGTAATTCTTTGTTTGGAAAAAATTTTTGTTAACAAAATGACAAGAAAAATAAACAGATCTAGGTTGTTTTCTGCTATTTCAGAGATTCAACCAACATTATCTATCATCAGAGACACTTAGGAAAATAAAGGGTTATTTGTATCTCATTTAAAGTTATAATACCCTTTCTATTAGGCCTTTAAGAAAGTGATCTGTTATAAATGACATTTTTATTTGTGCTTCATCTTTACACATAGGTTTATAAGCACCAAGTACAGCATTCCCTACATGAAGGGACAGGGGTTATTAACTGTGTGCTTCCTCACTGGGTTCCTGTTACATGTTTGCATATTGGATTTCCCATCTTTATTCTCCCACGAAACTAGACCCTCCATGAGCAGCCAACCCCAACTACCTCACTCTGCCCAGAAAAGGTCTTGCTTCTCTCTGCATTAAAGTATGAAGCCCACTGGTTTCTGTTGCTTAAAATTTGTAATCAAGCCAGGCATGGTGATGCACATCTGTAATTCCTGTGGTTCAGGAGGCTGAGGCAAGAGGATAGTGAGCTGAAAGCCAGCTTCAGCAACTTAGTGAGAACCTGTCTAAAAATAAAAAATAAAAAGGGCTAGGGATGTGATTCAGTAGTTAAGCACTCCTGGGTTCAATTCACAGTACTAAAACAACAACAACAAAATTGCAATCAGACACATTTATTTGAGCTGTTCCATATAATACAAATTTTAAAAACAGTAAAAATAGCAACTTCAGCTGCAAATCAGTTACTCAATGAGTACTGCCTTTACAATGAGAAGTCACTAATTAGATACCAAGTTTATATCTTTCTATTCATAAAAAAGGAAAAATAAATCAACAGGCTTGAAAGACAAATTGAGTCATATAGTATTAAACACCAGAACAAGCCTATAGAAATGCTCTAGTTTTCTGTTCCTTTCCTAGAAGAGAAACATAAGGCCGAGGAAGGAGCCTGGCAACTCTAGTCAGATTTACAGTCAGGGCCATGTTTCAGGGTTCCAGCTGAGGATGAAGCAGAATGGGGGACCTGGCCATCTGATCACTTACACTGACTTTAGAGAGAAAGATCTCATAGCAGCAACCAAAAATAGTAACCAATTTCATAAGATGGTCAAAGGTTCTACCAGGCACATCAAGATTTAAATATTTATCAGTTATTCATAGATTCTTGAAACTAGAAAAGGGAACCAAAATATAAACCCTCTTTTCAAAGCAAAAATGTACTTCAGACACTCTTAGATATTTTCTAGCATGTTCCCATCAACTGACAGCCCACATTCCCTGACAGAGGCCTAGACAGGAGCTAACTCTATAGCTTCCAACCAGTTCGCTCCATGACGGCTGAGAACCGGGCGCACAACATAGTCAGGCCCAGCTGTCACATCAACCTCTTGTGTTTTCTCCAATCAGAAGCAAGTAGACCTCTTAGTGCCACTCAGAAACCACTCCCAGAATTTTCAATCTGATGGGACATCTGAGAGACTGCTTCCAACCCCTTTCCCAACATATTATCCCTGGATCAGGCATGAAAATCTGGGCTGTGTTTAAGATAGTAAAGGAATAAACATTAAAAACACTTTTGTAATTCTTTTTCCACCTGAGGAATATTATTCAGCCTCAATAAGGAACGAAATTCTGACATGTGCTATAACATGCCAGATCCTTGACAATATTATGCTAAGTGAAATGTCAGTCACAAAAAGACTAATACTATATGATTCCACATACATGAGATGGAGTAGGCAAAATCATAGAGACAGAAACGAGAGCAGAGGTTGCCAGGGGCGAAGGCAGGACAGAATAGGAGTTACTGTTTAATGGGCAGAGTTTTCGTTTTACACAAAAGTTTTGGAGATAGTGGTGATGCTTATACATCATTATGAATGTATTTAATATCACTGAATTGTATGTATTAAAATGGTTAAGATGGTAGATTTTATGGTATATTTTTATTTTACCACCATAAAATAATAAATTTTTAAAAGTACTTTTTCCATTTAGACTTCATACCACTCACCTCCCCTCTTAGAAGTTACAACTTAAATGAAGTAATTCTAGTTCAAAGTAGAATTTTCAATCTGCATTAATGACCTTTGAAAACATAAGCCTAGAAAGGCCTCTGAGATTCAAGCAATAAAACTAGCCACTCAGAGTACACTGAATCCATAAGCCAGGGTACTTCTGTGAAGGACTCTGTGCTGGAAGTGAATGAATAAGGCTGTAACGACAGATCCAAATTCAATCAACATGGCATGCCTCTATCTACTCATCCAAATAACTGCAGGCTCTTTGGGCATGTGTTCAACTGCTTAATCTAGCATAAGGGGATGGCTACACTCAGAATCCAAGGCTCCATCTTGATCTGAGCCCAAGAAATGTGGTATTAACTCTCATCAGGGCAGAAGCAGAAGAGCACTGCTTTTTTCCCTACACTTTTGCTTTAAAATTAGTATACGCAAGTAGCTTACAAGAATCAAAAACCTTCTGTGGTGAAAATTCCCATATATAAAAAAATAAATCTTCCCCCATTGCCCAAAAAGAAAAGGAAAAGCTCACTGGATTCTCTAAGCACATTTCCCCCCATCGCTGATACTACCACACCCTCAAATATGAAGACGAATGAGATTTTAAAGATAATTCACATTCAGCTGATTTGTTATTCCTTAAAAACGGTTTCAAATACCAGGTAAATCCCTAGATGTAACTGTACATAGCTGATTATTGCTTCCCATGTATACTTTCAGAATGTCAGGCTGCCATTCTAATTGGCATCAGAGATCTGTCAATGTACAAATCTAAGCAGTTCAATTATTTTGCCCAACTGGAGAAGTGAGTTATATAGAAACAAATAGGAATGGCAGATTTAAAGGCAACCCTTGCTAATACTTTCAAATTGGGCTAAAGTTAGTTATACCCTGTTGAGACCTTCTCCTCCTTTGGACGACCAATGCAGCAAGCATGGCGAGACATATTGCTTGGGCCTCTAATCTTAGCTCTGACATTTCCTGTCTCATGTTCTATCATCAATAGTGACCTACTTGCTATACCATGTGGTTTTCCAACTGGAGCTTTTGATGCTCACACATGGGCAATACAATTATTTTTATATTTAGCACAAAATATAGCCACGAAACATTTTAGATGATTTCCAGTTCAAGATAATCACACTAATCTTGTCTTGTATAATCTTTTTTTGCTTTGTCATTTAGAAACACAATACTTATCATCCATTAAAAACAAAGTATTCACCTTCATTTTATAGGAAATTGTAAAAATGATAAATTATGTCAGTATCTAATAAATTGAAAACCAACTAGCAAAAAGCGAAAGAATTACGTTCTAGTTATTTATTATCTCATTTGAACTGGTCACAAATGACATTTGTTGAAACTGAGAGAAAACAGTATTGCTAGTATCATTTAGGTCTGAAATCCTTAGAAAAGTGAAAATAACTCCATAATGATAAAAAGAATAGATAAAAACTAACACTCATAGATGGAACAGAAATATAGAAAAAGACTCACAGTTTTACCTAGGTAAAACTATGGGCAAAAATTAAAAGTTCACTGAAAAACAATGCTCCAAAAGACACAAATATATAACAAGAAAGGTTTTCAATACAACAAAATATGCCTGAGAGTAACTTATAAGGTTTTATTAGGCAAAATAATACAGCCATTCATAGCTTTTTAAAAATTTTATTCAGAAATTTATTTGTTGAACAAACAAGCTTCTAATGAAATAATATATATATAAATTCTGAAAATTAGAGTTATCCCCAAGAGCCGCCCTCCCCAATTACCCACCCTTATCCCTCCCCCCTCTCCTTCCCAAAACATCTCAATGAATGCCTTAGGTTGTATGTCATTACACTTTATCCAGTTCATAGTTTTTAAAAATTAAGAAGGCCATCTTTGCAAATGTATGTAATGTACCAAAGAACTCTTCAAAATGTTTTTTTTTATTAGCTTTGATCTACAAACCCTAAAGAAATGAGCAAAGGGTCCAATGCTCTGATGAAGAATACTTGTTCTATGTCACTTGTGAATAAGGGAGTTCCCAAAACCCAACCAAATCTCGAGAGCAGATGTCGGGAGTCTGCAATAAACCTATTTAGATGAATTTCCAAAACTCCACAACTACACCAACTCAAAAACAGCTGCTTTTGTGAATCGTAAAGGACCTTTCATATCACAGTGTTCACACATGGAAAAGCACATATTCTACTTTGCCTTAGCCAAAGAAGCCTTACTGCCACCTCCCAAAGTACTTGGGAAATGTTCCAGCAACGTGTGTGTACCCATCATGGATTCTTTCTCATTGCTATTGCTTTTGCTATACATTTTCTATAACCTCATGCTGTTTCTCACCCACACATCCTTGAAAGGAAAAAAAAAAAAGGTAGGGCAAGCTTCAGTTGATCCTTAAAAAGGGCCAGTCTATTGTATTTGAAAACTGCCCTATCAAAAGCAAGCTGTCAGGAGCTTCCACAGACTGTACACCTGTTGAACTTAAATAATAATGGTATGTCGACTCAGCCCTCTAATTACTGATCTCATTTTCACCTGGATCCTGATCAACTCACACAATTATACATCCAACTCTACTCAGGTTATACAATGAGAATAAAGTGAGGAAGAAAGGGGTCCCTGCTAGCATATACAGTACCAAGCAAACAGTAAAATATCCTCTTTGTTTTCTTTCCCCTTCATTTTTTATGACTTGTTTCTGAAGCATAACCTAAAAACAATCTGCAAGAACTAGATTAAAAATGACTCTCAAATACAGATGTGTTTTTACTCACCATAAAATTCAGATCTGTTTTTGGAAATCCGATATGAGGAGTTAAGCTCCAAAGTATATATCATTATAAGTGACTCTAACAGGTTTTTCTGATAGTGGCAACATCAGGAGCCAGGGAACAACATCAAGAGCGTTTAGACTGATACTATGTACAGAACCAGCATGGCTTGCAAGGGCACCCGGGGAGTGGCCTCTGGAAGATGAACAGGGAGGAGGAGAATGCAAAGTTCTTGTCAAAGTCCAACTAGCTTCAGAAACTCACACTGCAAGTCTCAAAAAGAATGCCTCAGAACACAGTTAGCAATGACATTGCAACCCAAAGAAAAACAGTGAAAGAACAACAACAAATACCACAAAACAAGTACTTTCTTGGAGAAGGTGAAAGCCAGAGAAAAAGGACTTTGCAGGGAAGCACTGTTTCATTTCTGTCCACCCCTTCAAAATTAAAATGTAAGGTAAAGCTAGTTTTCAATTTGCACCTTCATAATTACTTCAAAATAATTAAGAACACAGTTCTGAGAAGAAATCATTTTAGCAGATACATGAGCTCAAATGAAAAATTATGTGTATGCTGAGAAAACAATTTTATTTTGTTTAAGTGAATCTGCCATCACAAATGATCATGCAATTATAATTTCTCTCAGTTTACAACTCAGCCTTAGAAGTAACTTCATTTTCTAAGGGTCTATGCCAAATTAAAAATGTTGGTGTCCTTAAAATAAAAATTTAAAAACCTTGAGAGTATGACTCAAATTCCCTCTTGTACTAGGCTCTCTGGAAACACCTACACAATACTACCATAAAAAATATATTTTCTCTAAAGAATTTTGATATCCACATCTTGCTTTGCCCTCAAACAGAATGAAAAGTAGGTTTTGTTAGTCCTCGAATTTTATAAGAAAAAAAAATCTAAGATGGATGTGTTCAAGTTTAAATGACAATTGACATCTTACCTTAATCTTAGGGAAGGTGATAAACACAGATAAAGACTGACTACAGATTATTAGAGATTAAAACTTCTAAATATTCATCCATTCACTAACTTATTCCATAATTTTTATATAGCTATGAATTTATAGATATTCCTCAAGGAATTTATATTCTAGGGGAGGAGATAGATAAAAACAAGAGGTACCTATGAAGAGGAGACATTTCAAGGCCATTTAAAGGAGGAGGTAGCTGTTAAGAATCAAGGATGTGTGAACTAAGCAGAGCGAAGAGCAGATGCCAAGGGTCATAAGTAGGAATGAGACTGGCTTATTAGACTAAGGAGGAAGACATGGTTAGAAAGCTGAGTGAGGGCAACAGGGTAAGTAGCAAGGTCACAGAGTCTGGAGTTTGGTTAGGGCCTAATCACCTAAGGTCCCTCAGGCCATGGCTGTTCTGGAAATATCCAAGTGAAGGGAAAGCATGGAGAGTAGCAAAGGATGGGCAGATGAACCTAAGTCCAAATCCTAACTTAGCCACTTATACATTGTGTGACCTAAGCAAATTATTAGCTCCTCTTGGATGCTAAAGTCCTAACATATTAAAGGGTTCTCAACAATAGCCAGTTATAATCATCAGTAATTATCTGCCTTGCTAACATTATGATATATAAATAAAACTAATGAAAAATTTTACATTTAAATAGGCCTACAATGCAAAATAACATACCAGAAATACAAAGTTATTGAAAAATAAGCAAATTATTTTAATCTTTTTTATTCTGTAAAGATCATACATTTTTGAGTATTAAAAGACATAAATTAGTACATTCAAATTCATTAGGGTTTATTGTGATTCTAATCAGAATAATTATTGATCTTGGCTCATTTCTCTGTCCTTTAATTGGTCTGCATTATGGCTTTTTTTTTCTGTCTACCTAGGCCTTGCCCTCTTGTGTCCATGTAGCCAGTTAGTGGTGCCTTCCAACTGCACACCAGCCAAGAGGGGGAATTTCACAGTTATTTTCCAGCTCACAGCGTGACACTTATATAGACACCTGTGAACATCTACCTTCCCCATTCCACCTCCCTCAACACACACAACACACACACACACACATACCTTTCTTGCTAAGAGAATCTTGATTTTGTTCATGTTCATCTTTTCCTTTTATAAGCAATTATCCCTTGCTAGTGACAGAGACAGGGACGTGAATCAGTGCTGATCAATGGGTGAGGAGCCTTCTGGGAATCTTCTTAGTAACATTTTCATAATCTTTAAAAGGAGACCTTGGAATGGGGGCAGTGGTTTCATTTTATGTACTCTAGATATTGTCATGGCTGCAAAAGACATCTCAACTGTTGGAGCCATCTTGCAAATCTGAAGAGGACCAGCCCTAGAGTGAACAGGTCCCCCAGGGTCAACAGAGGCAGAGAGAAGAAAGGGACCTGCATCTTGATGATGATATTGTGCCAGTGCATCAACCAATCCTGCCATCTGCTCTGTTTCTCACATGAGATAAATACATTGCCTTTCGTGTATGCCAATTTGAGTTGAGTCTTCTGTCTTATATGCAGAAGATCTCTGCACATAGCAAGTGTATTCTATTATCTCCACATGGACTGTCCCATTCTGGAAAAAAAATCTAATTGTGAAAAGGTCTAGGATTGGAACAAAGACTCTGATTCTTCTAGTTCAGTGAACTCCAAGAAACTTAGGTATGGGAGAAGAGCATTTTAATTTGCAACACTGAAACAGTGAACCAGAAAAACCCAAGGGAACATTCTAGAAATCAAAACAAAAATATGGGTAGCCAAGACCAAATTGTTTGTGACTTTCCCTACCTGTTTAAAAACTTACTTTTACCTCCCACCCATATGACCCATTTGGGACATATGTTCTTCTCCAAAGATCTAAATGAAGCACTATTATCATGGATCTTTTATTCCATAAAGCTTCCAGCTCCACCTTTATCTAATTACAAGAGTTTCAAAAGAGATCACATGGACTGTCATATATCCCAGACACAGGCTAGATGTTAAGGAATCAAAAGAAGTTTTGTACTAGGACTAGGTAAGAGAAGCATGGCAGAGAAGATGTACAGTGCTGGGGTTTCTAGTCAGAAGGTAGACTTACCTGAAAAAGAATGATGAAAAAGTCCTAACCATCTGTTATGGTCTGAATGTCCATGTTCCCACAAAATTCATACATTGAAACCTAATCCCCAAATGTGACAGTATTAGAAGGTGGGACCTTAAGTGATTCGGTCATGAGGGTTCTGCCTTCATGGTTCCCTTACAAAAGAGCCTCCAGAGAGCTAACTAGCCCCTTCTGCCACACAAGCTGACAGTGAAAAGGTGCCACCTGTGAGGAAAAGGGACCTCAGCAGACACCGAATCCACCAGCACCTTAATCTTGGATGTCACAGTCTATAAAATGAAGAGTAATATATCTCAGTTACCTATCAGTTGTACAATCTAAAGTATTTTGTTATGGTAGCCCAGATTAAGACACCATCAAAGGATGCTGTCTACTTTTTTCAGCTATGTAGAATTTTTAAAAACAAAAATATCAGGAATCACTAAAATTCATTTTGTGAAAAAAAAGCATATATGAAATAGGTGGAGGGAAGAGTTGGAGTAGGATTTCTGCTTAGGGAGCTGATGGTGGGGATTGAGAATGAAGTCAATAAAACATTACATAAATGTCTAATAGTTCACAATAAGCAAAAAAAAAAAAAACAGTATTGCTGGAAATCAAATTAACCATTCCAGTCTAATAAGCATTTTTCCTACAAGAAAATTATAGAATTGTAAATTTAGCACATAATGGAGAACAGGAAATGTAATGCATACAGATTTCATAATTTCATACAGTATTTGAGAAACATTACTTGGAAAATAAAGTGAACATTATAACTGGTGAAAATTTGCTAAAAGATCATAATTAAAGCAGAATAGTAAATGGTGTCTTAATTCTTGAAAGGGTCACTATCAGGGATTCCATTTAATGTCTTCATTACTAATCTGCAGCAAAAGTGGAAATTCATTCAATGTGAGGATGGTTATCTGTGAGATATTGCCAGAGGCAGGAAAATGGTAGAAAAATACATGACAAGGTTAGAGACAACACAATTTAATTAGATAAGTCAGGAAAAACAACCTGAAACACCAAAAATAAAAATTAAATAAAACAAATGAAGAAGATAATACTAAAGCTCACTAGAAATAATTCTGAAGGGAAAGAAGCCAACTATTGACATTGGCTAGATAATTAACACCCTAGCTTCAAAAGAGAAACAGGCTGTGGCTAGTGAACAAGTTAAGAACTGGGCAAGAGCCATATCAGTCTACATATCCTGTTTTTAAAGAAATTAGGGGAAGCCTGTCTTTATCCCCCTATTCTGTGTGTACCTCTTTTGGGTTTTGTAGTAAGCTTCATCTCCTTTCTTGTAATGAACAAGTCTATCGACAGAGCAGCCTTGTGATCTTGCTCCTTAAAGACAGGAAAGTGAGCAGAAGTTGGTGAATAAGAGTGATTAGGCCAGTAGGTAGGGTGTCACTAGTAAGTATAGGAAAGATTGGTAAAAACTGAGGTTTTTTGGGCTAATAACTTTTGTACCATTTAAGGCTGTCAGGTCATGCAATATCCCATCAGAAAAACACACTGGAGTGCTCAAAAAAGTCCTCCGATAATGGTCAAGAATGCAGTTACTCTTTCAGGGAAAAGATTAATGGCAACACTGATTGTAGTAAGGCTTTTATAAAATGGAGTTCTTACCTGAAGAAAAGGGAAAGAGAATATCAAGGAAAGGAAAACATTATTAGAGGATGAGAACTGCATTAGGGAAAGAAGTTGACATTAGGGACACTTAAAGGTTAAGGGATAAGAGCTTTCTGATTGAGAACCTGTTTGTGCTGCACATATGCAAAGCGTAAAAGAATAATTGATACCTAGGACACTGAAAAGCAAATTCGAGAAAATGCAAAGCAAAACACCATGGGGAGAGTATTCGCTTATTGCATAGATGGGAATAAGCTCATTGTCCCACAGATGTTGGCCAGGCCCCTACATTCAAAGATGAAAGGTAAGTTCTGTGATATTCAGGACTTATAAGACCTCAATGAAACTAGTATTTGAGCCCAGAACCTAAGGGTTGCTCCTCTTGTCTATGGCTTTGAACACCTAGATTCCTTCAGATGTAATCACTCAATTTTCTAATATCTTCTTTGTAGGTATAAGAAAAAAGCACCTATGTTAAGTGAGGTTCAATCTCCCAGATGAGATAGAAAATAGGAGTCCTTGATCTCCTGCATCTTCTAAGGACCCAAAAGATCTCACATAAAAGGGATACCCTAACAGACTTTATTTCAGGCAGTTATGCTTAATTTAGTTGAACAATAAATTCCACCTGGACACATGGTCTGTACATGACCTCAGAACCACAGTTCCCAGAAGTAATGTTCATATAAACCATCAGACTAAGTGATAAAAACGACTATGCTGAGGATGCATCCTGAAGAAAAAAATATTTATAAATGAAAACTATTTAAAAAATGAGTCTCTGAACTAAAAATATGCTGCAACTATTAAAAAAAAAAAGCTTCCTCCTCAGATTCTAGGCACAGTACCATCTTGTTCCTCAATGTTGTCCCAAACGCACTGCCAAAGGTTCCGTATTACCTTCACCCTATGGCTTGAAGAACCAAGTCATCTGAAACTTCATTAGACAGGAGAAGGAGGCTATCCCAAACCTCAAAGCATGACCCACAAATCAGCTGCCTTTCAAGATACAACAAGGGACATGCAAACAAAAGAGGGGCCCAGGGAGATGGCCTAAATGGGGAGAGATTGGTGACATCCTTGATGAAGACACACAGGAAGGTAGTAAGAAGAGGCAGCAAGGCAGAAATGAAGCAAAGGGACTTTGAAGATGGGTGGGGCAGGAATAGGAGATCTGGTATGAAGTGCTGGGATTAGGACTAAAGTTGTGGAGCCCTACAATTCCATTATTGCCAATATTTAGACTTTTTGGAGATACAAATCTTTTGAAGGTCTTGTGAATGTTCACTTGTAATTCTTGGTAGCCTTTAGTGAACCTAGCAACTATTTTTTTTTTTTTTGGTACCAGGGATTGAACCCAGGAATGCTTAACCACTGAGCTACATTCTCAGCCCTCTACCGCCTTTTTTGAGACAGTTTCAGTCATCTTTTTTGTTGCTGTGACCCAAGGACCCAAAAGAACAAATTTAGGTGCAAAAGTTTATTTGAGGGCTCACAGTTTTAGAGGTCTTAGTCCATAGAAGGTCGGCTCCATTCCTCAGGGTGGAGGTGAGGCTGAACATCATGGCAGAAGGAAGTAGGTCAAGGCATGAACCCAGGAAGCAGAGAGACTCCATGCCAGATACAAAATACATACCACAAAGGCACTTCCCTAATGACCCATCATCTCCAGCCATACCCTACCTGCCTTCAATTGCCAGTTAATCCCAGATTAGGTTAAGGCTCTTATAAAACCCTATCAGTTCATCTCAGTCTTCCTGGATTGTCACACATGAGATTTTGGGGGACACCTCACATTCAAACCATAACAGACAGGTCTCGCTAAGTTCTTAGGGCCTCACTAAATTGCTAAGTCTGGCTTTGAACTTGTTATCCTCTTTCAATTTCCCAATCCACTGGGATTATAGGCATGTGCCAACACACCTGGCTGCATCTGTTTTTTTGAGTGACCTTTCTTGAGAAACTACAAGATGGAAAGTGTGTTGTGTCGTTGCTCTCACAGAATATAGAAGATAAGGACTCTAACAAAAAAGGACATCAGGCCAAAGGGAGACAAAGTAAACCATCCCAAAGGCACTAATACTTGAACTGAATTTTGAGTTTGCTAAGCAGAGAAGTACTACCCATGACAGGTACTCAATATTTGTTAATTAGGGGCTAGAGTGGTGGCTCTGAGGTTCAAGTGTTTGCCTGGCATGCGTAAGGACCAGGGTTCAAACCCCAGCATCACATATGCAACTGAGTGTCAGAGAAATAAAAGCCTGTTGAACAAATAAATAAAATTGATTCTCTCTTTCTCACTCTCAAAAAAATTTTTTTGTTAATTAATTTCAGCTCATTTATATCTGTAAGGAGTATCTGGAAGATCACTTAAGGACTAGGTGATATTTCTTATCACCTTTGTTTTTACTATTGTCAATTAAAAAATAAATATCAATTTTAGTGGTCAGAGATACAATCTGAAAAAAATACTGTATCTTATCTTTCACTGGGCTGGGGAAGTACACTCATAATTTTTTCAATTACAAGGCATCTTCTTATATTTATTTCACAGCAAAAAGTTTTTTTAAAACCTTCAAAAAGAGCACATTTTGTTCACTTGAAATATGTGTGTATATTTTAGTATAAAATATACTTGGCAGCTCCTAACATAATTGGATGGCTACACCTTGCAAAAACTTGATTTCTTTTTAATCAAATTTTTAGAACCATACTGGGTTTCTTGCCAGTGCTGCAATAGTGAGCAATAAATACATCATTAGACCAATGGTGGTCTGATGATGGATTACTCAAAAGATAGTTCCAGCCAAGAAGAATAGGATCACCGTGCAAAGATTAATAAACTATTTGTTTAAAACATAGATACCAAGTTAATATAACAGGGAAGAAAACACTATAAAATAAAATGGAACAGCAATGGGTTTATGATGTAGTGATATTGATCATGGATTTTCCTAAGTACTAAAGAGCAGGCTATTATATATGCCTCTGATTAGACCTGGAGATGAGAAGGAGAAAGTTATAAAAAGAAAAAAAAAAAAAAAGGAACTAGCCAGGGGAAGGCCTGTTGTTATAATAAATTATTGAAAGCAAGCAGGGTGAGCAGGTTGTGAAGACAATATAAAACAGAATCAATGCCTCCAAGAAACCCCAAACCATTCGCACCTCTATAAATTTCTTACTGGCCTGTCTGGCATTTTACTGGAGGTATTTCTTTCCCACATGTTCACCATCCCACCCCCACTCCTGACCCTTCACTTTTGTCCCAGTTCTTAGCGTTTAACATTTGTTTTTCTTGTGTAACCCAGGATCTGCTATCTTCAGTTATGTTTTTCAGCTTGTATTAGGAGTGTCTGTGAGGCCACAGATGAGAGCATCTGTCACTTAATTCATCTGGATCTTAAATTTCCCACTCACACTATAAGCTGGGATATCTAATATCATATACACATCAACATGACTTCAATATCATCCTTCACCTTTTTCTTCTTTTCTAAATCACTGTTTTCATTAAATCTACAAAGCTAAAACTAGAGTAAAACTTCTCTAGCCCAATGACTGTTCTCTGTTAGAAAATATTACTAGATCCAAATAATTAGAGCAAAGGCAGGAGCTTTAAAGAATATTTTGGAAGAGCAATAGTTAAAATGGTTAAAATTTAAGTATTAGGAGAAACTAATAAAACAGATTGACTTGAAAAGTAGACTTCACCAGGAGATAAGGATAAGGAAAGAAGGTTGAAAAACTTGAAAAGAATTTGTCAAATGAGGGGGCTGGAGTGGTGGCTCAGCTGTTATGGCACTTGCCTGGCATGTGTGAGGACACGAGTTCGAACTTCAGCATCACATACACAATGAAGTGTTGGAGCAATGAAAGCCACGTGAAAAACTAAATAAAAATGATTCTCTCTCTCTTACACTGTCCCTCTCTCTTAAGAAAAAAAAAAAGGATTTGTCAAATGAAAGTTAGATGCCAGAAGCATGCATGCCACAGCAGGAAAAAAAAATAGTTAAATTTGTTGCATGGAAGCAATGACCGATGGCCTAGTTTCAAGAAAAGTGGCAATTCATCAATTTTTTTTTTAAAACTGGGTTCTAATCAGGACCACTGTATAATCAGGGACTATGGTATACCTCAAGCTTTTCAACTTTTCTAAGTCCTTCAAATCATGTAGAAGCTGGGAAAATGAAATATAAGTAATTCTATTTTGCCAGTGTAAAAAAATTCTAGGCAACATGACATGATAATAGACATCACAAGGCTAAAATACAGGTTCAAAGAATTCACATTTGCTTTGCTCCTGTTGTGCTCTGTGACCTTTAGCAAATTATTTGCCTCTCTAGGTCAAGGTTGGCTGATTAAGGTCAGGGTCACTGAACCAATTATCATACATGATGATTAACTTTATAAAGAAAACTGTTACAAGGTCACATTCAATAAGAAAAAACTGAAAGAAAGAATAAAAAAAGTAGATGATATGAATGACTAAGCATAACCCTATCTTATCACCACAATGCTGAATAAAAACAGTTCAAAACACAACGCCAACTTTTCAGTTATTGATGTCATATTTGAATATGAAAGACAGGATCTAAAAATTATCCTTTTGTGGCTGCTGTTTGCTCATCTGGAACAAAGTAGAAAAAAATCAGTGTCCTCAAAGGATTGTTAAGATAAGTGACCTATCAACATGCTTGCCAAGTGCTTCTTTAAACAGAAATTGCTCCATAAAAGTCCCAGTGATGATCCAATGGTCTGGAACAATCCAAGTTCAATGCTCCAGCCTACCCACATCGTTTTGTCGTCAGGGAAGTAAATATTCTGAGCACTTTTGACCTCTGAGAAGTCTTTTAGTATTTTAGGTACTTGAATGGTAGAAAGAGAAAAGGGAAACTACAGATAGATTCATTTTCTTTCAAATCTTATTTGGGAATCTTTAATGGAGAATTGTACATAACAGTCTGAAATAGGAGAATAGAATCCAGATGTCAGGATCAAATTACAAATAAAAAACTAATCAGTGACAATTAATAAATCAAAATTCACACTGATTTTAATGAAAAGAGAAATAACAACCAATTCTCAACCTTTCTCTCTCTCCCTCCATCCCTCTCTGATAATGAGAAAATCTACCCACTTAATTAGACACATACTCAAAAATACTTCTAAGGTTACTTTCAAAAGATGAGTATACTTGGGCTCATGGGTGAGTGGCCTGGGACACTGCTGGCTGACAACAGAGCAGCCACAGTTTCCCAACAAGACCCCTGACATAAGTCTATATTAGCTGGGCTAAAGTGCCCACTTTGGTTCTAGCCCACAGCCTACAACTTTCTTTTAAAAAGAAGAAAGTTGCCTCCTCTCCTACCCTCCTGGGAGAAATATTCAACAATGTGTACTAGGATTGGTCAAATGATCCCACAACTTCCCAGGAACCCAATGAATTGGTTGTGGGTGGCAGAGGGGACAAGATTAGGCAGTGATCTTAAACTACCTTGTTTCCTCAGATAAACTTTCTTAGAACTGGGGCCAACTTGGA
The DNA here is from genome assembly GCA_004027875.1 of Aplodontia rufa. Classification (NCBI taxonomy): domain Eukaryota; kingdom Metazoa; phylum Chordata; class Mammalia; order Rodentia; family Aplodontiidae; genus Aplodontia; species Aplodontia rufa. Next base: position 23,439 of record PVKS010008659.1, on the reverse strand, counting down.
ATAGGAATAGCTGAGAACTCCAAAACAACTCTAAACACTGGACAAAAGGGGACCATTGTTGAGGAAAGAGAGTTAATGAATTACCTATAAATTTCGCAAGGCCAGTAAATGCCACCTGGAAATTTCTGAACAATTTTTTGTTAAATCAATTCACAGCCTATGTCCTTTTACATCATAAAACACTATTCCAGTATTTATTGAAATGTTATGAAGGGATCTCTGGTATCAGAATCATTTGAGGGTAATTGTTAAAAATGCGTATTCCTAAACCCTACCGTAGACCCCAGAATGGAATCCCTAGGATTAGAGTCCAGCCTGAGAACTAAATTTCTAAGGAGCAACCCAGTTGATTTGGATGACTCATATCAAGGCAGGAGTATTACTGTGTCTATATAGCTCATCAGAAATCTAAACATGCAAATTTTAGGAAATTGTGTATTTTCCCAAAAATGTTTGTATATAACATAGATGTGAAAACAATACTTCTTGTGATGAGTTCCTAAAACCATTCCAGTTTATTCTGCCCACATATAATGAATACCATATTAAAATATAATTATGAACATAAAATTATTGTGAAACATCACCTATGCTTTTCAAAAATACTGCCTTTATTGTCACCCAAAGTAATTATCCTATTAAAAGAATTTATAGTTTTTCAAAATATCAGTCACTTGGCTGTAGGAACTTATTAAGCTGTTATACTCCTCCCATACCCTTTTAGTCATCAGAATTTTTGTGATAAAGCCTTTTTATTATTTTTACACTATAAATTGTCAAACATTGCTATTAGTGCTTAGGCTTAATATGAATTTATGTATAAGTTATAAATTCCTAAAAGCATGTTTCATTAGAATTACTAAGATAGTCTTAACTCCAGTGTCTGTAATAAAGCTTTATTTACATCTATTAAAGTGGCTTTCTTTGGTGCAAAGCAATTAAGTTATAATGCATTCTCTTAAGAAGAAAAAGAAAATAGTTTCTGATATATACACTACTGCAAAGCAGTAAACCAGTGTTGCATGGTGATGTGACAAGCACCACATTTCTTCTTCTAGAGGGATTATTTTTTCTCCAATAAGCTTGCCCTCCCTGAATCATGGCTACAAATATTTCACAAAATACAATTTGTCATTTCTAGAGACAATATTCCCTTTTTCCTTTCTCCCTCACTAAAATTGCAAGTTCAGGACAAATAATGAGTGAAAATAGAACTTAAGAGGCAGCCTTTGTCTGCTGTATGTTGGTTCTGCTAAGAGTTGCCCCCTACTCACACTCTACTCCAGTACTCTGACTCAAGTATACACATTATGTTTTAACAGATGGGAGGGCTGGCAGCTGCCCGGCTGTAAAACAGGAAGGCAGAATCTGCACCTAGTAGTATTGAACCGAATGCTCATAAAGTTCACGGACATACACTGACCCAGACAGGCCAAGCAGAGGCAGACATGCTTACACAAACACACTCACCATATACCCCACAGATCACAAGGCTTATCTCTGTGACCCAGGGAAAATTAAAGGATTTTTCCCTTCATATATTTCTACCTCATTCACCTATCAATTTTACACATGCATATACACATAAGTATGTATACATAGAAAATATGTGTATACATATATGTACATGTATACACATATATGCTATCCACATATGTATGCACACATGTAACTATATATGTCAACGTTTTATGTATTTTTAAAAGATCTAAATATTCTCAAATTCTGGACCTAAGTCTCGCTCTCTAGTACTCTCAACAAGCTCTCATTCGTGTCAAATAAGAATGACTAGAAAACATTGTACTGGATTCTATTTAGTCCACACATAATATAAACTTCATATATGCAATTGCCCTCAGAAAAACAAGCTGGTTATACCATTAAAAGAAAATCTAATCCAGACGGAGTCACGAAGTGTGCTGCTTAACCTTGACGCCTCCGTTGTCAGTACTTGCCACAACTTCATCACTTAAACACACAGGTGCCCAGACTAATACCACCCCACCGGCTGGCGGTCCCTCCGCGGCTGGGGCCCCGTTAGAGACAGCAGCTCCCCCCGGGTCGTAAGTCTCTCAGACACAGCTTGCGGGTGGACGTCTCCAGCGGTCGGCGCCCCTCAGGAGGGGCGCGGATTCAAGTGCTGGTAGGAAGTAATTACTTTACAAAGTTTAACGTCCATCAGTGCTGTCAATTCCCTTTCATCTGCAAAGCACTGGAGCCCCTGCTATAGACCCGACTGGTCACTCCCTTTCTCCGGCCGCTGAAGACCCACCCGAACACGAAGAGCGCTCGCTCAGCCTGCGGATTCAGACACCGACGCCGGGTTACCGCGCCGCACCGGCTACGGCGCCGGTTAATGTTTGAGGAACCCGTCCGCACGCCATCCAGGAACTGCTGTCCGCACACCGGAGGGCACCGCACACCGCGCAGTGTCGCTGCCGCAGAGGGACAGCGGACGCGTCCGGATCTAATAATGGCAATTACTCCAAGTTGGTGCGTACGCAGAACCGCGTTCGGGGCCGAGTTAGGATGCTTGGAAAACAAGAAGTTCGGGAGTGGGGATACTGGCACGGAGTAAATCCCGCCCAGCCCTGACCTCCCACAGCTGCCACGCTCGGACGGACGGACAGACAAGCGCCGGGACGCGTCCGATCTCCCGGCTCGTCGGCCGCCGAACGGCGCCGAGAGGAGCCGCTCGCCCTGCGCGCGGCCACTCACCCTCTTTGCTGAGTCCCGATCGCAGACCGACGCCCCTACTGCAGGTCCTCAGTCCCAAGTTGCCTCAAACCGGCGGTTACTCACGCCCCAGCGGACCAGGGCACATTGGTTCTAGCGGGCACCTGGAGGGGAGCACCGCAAGCCAGGCGGCCGCCCAGGCTCAGCAGTCGCCCAGAGCGCGCTGACAATTCACGGACCTGATCAGCGAATGAGGCGGAACGCCGGGCTGAGCAGAACAAGCTCGCGAGGGGGCGGGGCCGGGCGACAGGAGGGGCGGAGCCAGCTCAGGGCCGGCCTCGCGGGGCGGAGCGTGTGTCAACCCGTGACTGACGGAGCTAATGGCCAATCGGAAAGGCGCCAGGACCTTGGCCTACTGAGGGCTGTGCCTAGCACCGGTTCCCGCCCCGCAGCCGCTGTCCAATCGCCTGCAGCTGAGGGCTGGCTGGGGAGACGCGCTGGCGGCGGGGAAGTTGGCTGCTGCCGATTGCGGTGGCTGCTGGAGGGTTCTGGGTGGCTTGTTGCAGTAGGAGCTGGCTGCTTCGGGACGGAGGCGGCGGGCCCTGAAGACCCCTGGCTGAGAGAGGTCGCGAGGCCCCAGAGCCATCGTGCGTAGACGCGCTGTGGATTGCGAAGCCCAGCCGCGGCGCAGGCAGAGACTGGGTTGACAACACTCATACCTGGAATCTGCAAGAGGCATAGAACTTGGCTGCTCCAAAGGAGCCCCAGTCGTCGGAGGAAGCTGAGGACTCAAAGACGGAGAGGCCCAGGCCAGGCCACCCAGCCGCCGGTGGAGGCCTGGCCTGGAGACAGAGCTCCGGGCCCTCTGGAAACCGTTCTGATCTCATTCTGAAGGTTATCACCGAAACAAAACTCGGGCTCCAGAAACCAGGAAAGTTTAGTATAGTTTTCCTCCTCATCCTTGCCCCTTCACAGAGCTAATGCCCCTACACTAGCTCAGAGCCAGAGTCTAAACGGCGCTAGAAGGCACCAGAATCTGAGACCCTCCCTCCGCCCCCATGCCATTCAGAGTAGCATCTTCATCAGCGGCTTTTGCGACTGTCTTCTGGGTCCAACAGGATTCTGGAGGGATCAGGATCATTAATCTTCGTGGACAGAAAGCCGCAGAGAAGTCATATCTATCTCTCTGTGCGCTTCCGTCCAACTTCCACATCCCTGTCTGGGAGGGAGATGAGGAACCGTTTCAGAAAACCAGGTAGTAAGCGGGAGTTGGGAACCTGAGCTGTCTGCATTACTTAGGGGAACATCCTTGGAAGATGGCTTTGTCGACTTTGTCCACCTAGCCGCCCAGGTCACAGCTGCTGCTCATTTTAAGCCCTCTTCCTGGGTGCAACACACACATACACCTGCAGATGTAGAATCAAAAGCAGAGGGTTGGGTGCTCTTACTTTTCACCTGAAGCCTTAAATGTAAGCAGGCTGTAGACTGCTTCAGGTGGGCAGTGCCTCTGCCTAGAGCTGTATCTGCCATAGGTAGGCACCTAACCCATGTTAGTAGCTTCCAGGTGCTCTTGACACCTGCAAACACCCACCTTCCCATCCTCTTGCTTCCAGCTCAAGCTCTCTTAGATCCCAGAAGTCCTGAAGAGTTTGTAGTGTCTCACTATAGGCAACTGTTAACCTGTGAGGGAGCTGCAGGTGTTATTTCAGTGGCCATCTATAAGGTCCTGCATCACAGCTGACCTCTCACAAGAAGTTTCTAATGAGGTCGCCAGGGAGAAAGAAGGCAAAGAACTGGCCTAAGACTGCAAAGCAGATGGCCCTGTGGTAGGGAAGACTGAAGCTCTTAGGTGAACTCTGACCTGGATTGTTTCAACTCTATCTCCTCAGCTCCCCTTCTCAATGGGGGAAGGTCCAGAGGCAGGCTATCAGAAGAGCATAAATAGAACCTGGAAAATGGTTAACAGGCCCTGAAAAATTGGTCAGTGATGCTTAAATTGTACATATTTAAACCCCTCCTTGCCTAGTAAACCAAAGGTCTGGTACAGGTTAGAGCATCCTTATTCTTTTCTAGGGATTACTTAATATGCTGCTGCATGGCTGAGGAGAATGGCCCTTTTGCACAAAGAATTAGATAAAGAGCACATCAATGAAATATAAATTGAGTATCTGCCCAAGTTGGGATGTGTGGGGGAGGTGGCAACAGGCTGGACGGCCAGACAGAAGGAGAAAAAACTTAGGTGAAGATGTTGCACCCTATCCTGGTTCATGCAGAATGTCAGCTGTCCATTACTGAGACAAAATATCTGAGAAAATTAAAAATTAAAGAAAAAGAAAAAAGGTTTACTTTGGTTTGCACTTTCAGAGGTTTCAGTCCATCATCACTTGGCCTCTTTTGGCCAGTGGAAGCACAATATGTAATGGTGGGATCATGGGACAGAACAAGGCTGCTCGCCTCATTGTGTCCAGGAGGCAAAGTGAGAGGAAGAGAATGGTTTCCCATTATCCCCTTCAAAGGCACCCCCCCCAATGGAATAAACTCCTTAAAGTAGGCCCAGCCTTCTAAAGGTTCTACCATTTGCTAATAGTGCCACAGGCTGGGGACCAATCCTTCAACATATGGACCTTTAGAGGACATTCACATTCTAAATTATAGCAAGCAGGAAAAATTCACTTTCATCTGTTTTTAAACTTGTGTTCTTCTGTTTGTTTTCATGAACCTCTGTAAGCTCTAAGCTCTCCATTGAAGGCTACCATGAAACATCATCCTTGATTGGAATTCTCAGGATATCTTCATGGGAAAAATATATATTTCCTTGGATACTTCCCCCTACATTCCTGGACTCCTGGATATAATTAAGGAATAAGTTTGCCAAATGTGATTATCATATTAACACCCTGTGAGGGCTTTTCACAGGTGCTATTGATCATTTTTAAAAATGACTTTGTTAATAGGAGCCAAACAATGGCTGGTAACTACTTTTTAGTATTTATATTTAGATGATGAAAAAAAGGAAATTTCTTTTGTGAAATAAGTTAGAACAGGCAACTTTAATGTCCCCTTTTCTAAGTTTTCCATTTGTTTCAGGCAAGGCCATCCATGATTTTTCAACAAGTAACAGGTCACATTTTCTCATTCTTTTGTAGAGTAGATGAGATAGAAAAGACAGCACATTTGGCCTGCATTCATATTTCTACACCTTCTTTTGTTGCAATTAGTTTTTTAACAAAAGCTCATCACTTGGACAGAAGACTTATTCTTTTTTAAAATTTTTTATTAAGGAGTTATTATACAACCATAAATGCATATAAAGAAACAATATGATATGCATTTGTTCTTAAACCAGAATTACCTCCACATCACCCACACCCCAGGCTCTTCTTGATTCTTGTATATTTCACCTTCTACAGGTGATGTAAATGTTTAGGTTGTGAATTTTCCAGAATTAAATGATTGCATAAGTATTATTTGGATGCTGGGTGTGTGTGTAAAGAATATGCTACATTGTTGATTATCTCCCTAGAAGAATTATCTTTTTTTTTTTTAAGAGAGAGGGTCAGTGAGAGAGAGAGAGAAAGAGAGAAAGAAATTTTTATTTAGTTTTTCATGTGGCTTACGTTGCTCCGAGACTTCATTGTGTACGTGGTGCTGGGGCTTGAACTTGCATACTCGCACATGCCGGGCAAGCACCGTAACCGCCCAGCCATCACTCCAGCCCAGACTTATTCTTCTGAAAGGATTTTTTTTTTAGTTTTTCAGGGTCCAGAACCAAACCCAGCACTTTATGCATGCTAGTCAAGCACTCTGCCATTGAGCTATATTCCCAATTCCAGTTTCATTCTTTTGAGTTTGGGTCATCTTGATATTCTACAAGGGAAAATGAGATCTGTTCCTGAGAACTCATGTTAATACTATCTATGTGAAACAAACAGAAAACCAGGAAAATCTGGATGTGGAATTTATTTGCTTAGTTTCAACCTTTTGCACAAAAGGAAATTTCTTTTACTCAAAGGGATGAGGAAGTTTGTAGCATGATTTGAGGATGAGAAGATTCAGGTGGAACCATGGAAATAGGACTGGTTCCTTTTTGGATGAAAAGCAAAGTTATCTTCAGGTACTGTGACCTTTCTCTGACATTAAAACAATATTTTAGAACTTTCTGAATTTTATGGGTTCTAATCTGAGCAGCTACAGTGGTGAGTGGCTCTGAAAGTCACCTAACCTCTGTTTACCCTTGTTTCCTTGGTCAACAGTGGTGGCAAATTGGCCTACTTTACTTAGGTACTCAAGGGGAGCACCATGATGATGGTAATGAAGCACTGTAAATGCATTGTGTTTGTAGTAGAACTGATTGGTGAAAAGGAGGAGAAAGAGAGGACGAGATGGGGAAATAGTGTGCTCTGAACAGTTCTTTCTATGTTCAATATTTATCTCTCAATCATTGGATCTTCTCCTTCCGTAAATGGAAGTGAGGGAAAGGATCCTTTACCATCCTTTTTTGATTATCAAATATTTTAAAAACTGTTAATTGGAATGAGTTACCAAAATAGGAAGAATTATAAAAGCAAGCCTAGAGTTGAGAAAATTTTTACTTAAGTGGGAAGTATTTTCCCCTCTCTTCCATTTCCACCACCTCTCTCAACGTAGATGTGCTTTAAAATTTGTTTACAACTTGAACAGGTTGCACTGAAGCTCTTAGGAAAGAAATGTAGAAATTCTCAATTCTTACGCAGGTATGGTGGCATTTATCTGTAATCCAAGAAATTCAGGAGGCTGAAGCAGGAAGATCACAAATTCGAGGCCAGCCTTAGCAACTTGTTGAGACTGTCTCAAAATAAAATGGGCTGGGGTGTGGTTCAGTGTTAGAGAGCCTCTGGGTTCAATCCCCACTACAGAGAAAGAAAGAAAGGGGAGGGGAGTGAGAGGGAGGGAAAAAATAAAGGAAAAGGAGCAAATTTACTGAGAAATTGGCTCACTTGATTCTAGAGGCTGGAAAGTCCCACAATCTGCTGTCTATATCCTGGAGAACCAGGAAAACCAGTGATTCAACACCAATTCCATGTGTGAAGGCTCTCTAGGTGAGCAGATGGGATGGTATAAATCCCAGTCCAAGGGCAGGAAATCACTGATGTCCGGGTCAAGCAGGCAGAGAAGAAGCAAAAAGTTGAATTACTACTTCCTCTGCCTTTTTGTTCTGTTACTATTTAAATGCTAATCTTATCCAGAAACACCCCACGTTCAGAAATAATGTTTCTTTTTTTCTTTTTCAGGGCTGAGGACCGAACTCGGGGGCCTTGCACATGGTAGGCAAGCGCTCTGCCACTGAGCTAAATCCCTAACCCCTAGAAATAATATTTAATCTGGGCACTCAGTGGCATAGTCAAGCTCGCACATTAACCATCACAAATAAAATAAAAACAGAAGGAAATTCTCAGCATGTGAAGAGTATGAGTTTTGAACAAATGGCTGAGCTTCTCTAAATCAAATGGAGTGGGTGTGGAGATTAGGTTTGTCTTATAAGCTTGTTGTGAAGCTTGAAGGAGAGCCTAGCATAGAATCTGGTTTATAGAAGACTCTACTGATAACAACCCCCATATTTAGTCAGTACTTAATATGTGCTATACTCTATTTTAACCTTTTACACCTAATGATTCACTTGATCCTCATGATAAACTTGTTGTATTGTTGCCATCTCCTCTTTCTTAGAGTTCCTATGTAAGTTGAAGGACTATTCAAGGTATAATATCCTGCTATGTACTAAAAGTGAAAAGTGTCTTTTCATAGGAAGTAGAGATAGTCTAGGAAATTTATTTTTCTGTAGGCATCCTCTTTCTTGAACATATTAAGAACGAAAATACCATCTTAAACTAGCATTGCTTTGCTTTCATGTGGAAAGAGCTAATTCACACCTTCTTGTATATCTTGGAAGCCAAGTTGCAACAAGTGCTTGGTAGCACATATATCACAATAAAGCAAGGTTGGGACTTAGAGTTTGTGACAAAGGGGACTATGGAAAATAAGTGGTGCTTTAAAACCCCAAATCATTTTCCAAGTCTCACTGTAAGCTCCTAAAATATCTGGGCTTCTAAACAGTGTGCTCATCATCTAGATTTCAGACTTAGTGGGAATTAGCTCCCTTGAAACAGGAGTATTGGAATAACTGGCCAGCAAGAGAATGAAAAAAATAGATTATCCCTTTGAAATGAATCAGATCATTAGTTGTTATGAATACCCCAATTATGACAGATTCACATGTAAGTATGCCAGGGAAAAGTAGCCGTGAGCTATAATACTCAAAATTGTTTATTACCTAAGAGAATCTAGGTGCTAATGTGAATGGTATTGCATCTGTGAAATTCTGAAAGCCACAAAGGATTTGAAGATATAAAGCCAAATAAAACATAATACAGAGGGAAATGATTTTGATTATGTAACATTTATATATAGCATTTCGTTTTACATTTTTAAATTGCTTTCCAGTCATTGGTTTATTCTTCATGCACACCTGGGAGTACATCCATGCTGTTATCCTTTGTTCATAGCTGAGGCAGCTGAGATGAAAGAGGAAGGTGTTTAGTCCAAGAGCACCTTAGGGCAGGGTGAGAAATCATTCATTCATTCAATCATACATCTATTCAGCTCAACTGTTGGCATGGCGTCAACATCTATGTGGTGGCAGTGCACAGAGATGGGTACTCTCTATTTAACCTCTGCCTTACAGAACTTGGTATCTGTTGAGGTAATAAGTGGCTTATCACTTAGGAATGCTCCAGGCACCAAGGACCAAGGTTTAGAGGAGAAGGAAAAAGTTTGCTAACATTCCTGGAGACAGTGGGAATCAAGACCCTTGGAGGGTAAGTAAAATTTTCACATATGGAGGCTGTAGGTGGTGGGAATGACACAGAAACATGAAAGAGGCAAATTCAAGACATCCTGGAGAATGTCTGACTATAGCACAGCAGTTATAGAGAAAGAGCTGCAGAGTAGGAGAAGGAGGACCAGGTCCTCCAGGTCCCTGAATGCCCAGCTAAAATATTTGGATTTCAGCCTATGGGTATTGGGAGTTGGACTCATCTCTGACTTCTCACATTCACTCATTATTATACATGTGCTATACAAAGTGCTAATATATGCTTAGTCTATAAGTATTTTCCCACATATTAGCTCTTCTAAACCATACATCATTTAAAAATATACATGTTATTATTCCTCCTTTAGTGGATGATCAAAGTTAATGCACTTGGAGGTTGAGACTTGAGCACAAGATCACATAGCTAATAACTGACAGATGTGGTATTCGTAAACAGGACTCCTAACTTCTGGATAGAGACAAATGGGAAGAACAGAGGCAAATTCTGGATAGTGTATTCAGGATTTCCACCCAATAATGTGCCCCTCACCGTAGCTCACTAGTTTTCCAGAAATGGTGAGGTACTTATGAGGGAAATAAAATTAATTCCTTAACATATAGGTTATTTTGTGTCTAAAGGCAATTCTGTGTTAAAAGGAAAGACAAAGGATATTTTCCCTTGTTTTTTTTCCTTACAATTATAACAAATACTGTCATTTTGATGACATTAGTCTCATGAGTATCTTTGATACATTTTGCTGTCAGCTTAGTCTTTCCACTAAGACACAATCTTTTTCTGATGTTGGTAAGTTTGGTCCCTAAAGCATTCATTCCCCTTAGTCCTGCAACCTAAATCATTTATTTTAGCATTCTATGAGGTTTCCATCTCAGCCTGAAGTATCACTCATCAAGAAATAGCCTCTTTGGGTCTGTAGCTGTGGCTCAGCACTTCTGGCGCTTTTGCCTGGCATGGGCGAGTACTTGAGTTCAAACCCCAGCACCATGCACCACAACAAAGTGTTCAAGGAATGAAAGTCACATGAAAAACTAAATAAAGATTGCTTCTCTCTTTCTTTCTTTCTCTCTCTCTCTTTCTTTTTCTCTCTCTCTCTCTCACTGTCCCCTCTTTCTTTAAAAAAATAGATTTTTCTCACTGGGTACAGGCTACTAATTAATTAATTAATTAACTAATTAACATTTTTAATGTTTAATCATCAAGACTAACATACAGGTGAATGGAGTACTATGGTTAACACAAAAATATTTAGGATGGAAACAGATTTCTTATTTAAATCTTTCCACAAGAAAATAAAGAGTCTCTGAAGAGGTGGGTGGTTACTTAGGTGACGTACAATTTTAGCATTTGTTAAAAAGGGTGCTTCTCATTGATCAGGTTTTGAGGAAGATTTTTTTTTTAAATATTCCTGTCCATGAGCAGTGAGAAAAGTCTTTGTCTAGAGCAAATGTATACCACAAATGTTGGGCCAATGCTCACCTTCTGCATGAAGAGAATTGGGAAACCACCAAAATGGGAAATTTTGAAATCTTAAATTCAATATGCAACATTCTCCTTATCCCTCAACCCTCTAGTGACTTGCTTGGCTCTGTGCAGACTATACTTTATATCCCAAATCATGAGGATTCACAAGTAAATGGTTGAGTGCTTCTTCTTATTTATTTATTTGTTTGTCTTTTTAGGAAGTTAAAAGAGACAAAGGAAAGTTAGCATTCAAACATTATTAAGTTTCAGCTAAGAGCTTAAGGCTCCCCTTTGAAAGATATGAAAAATAAGCTGTAGGCAAAAAAAGTTGTTCCTATTGCTGCCCTATCTTTAAAATGCCATGACCCTTTTCTCTGATTTCAAGGAGAGCAAGGGGGCACAACACAGGTTGCCTGTTTCACCTAGGACGAAGATGAAATGAATTAATGATTCCTCAGATTCTAAATCTGCAAAACAAAGGAACAGTTTACCTTGAGATATTGGGAAAACATAACTTTGAAAATCTCGTAGGAAATCATATAAGTAATTATAATCATTTGCATATCTTTACAGGGGAAAAATCACCATGCACACTTCTGGAGGTTTTCCACATTGATGGAAGAAAGTGTTAAGGATACTTAAGTGAATCCCGCTGAAAGCCAGTATTAGCATTAATTTCTTCAGACTACTGAAATGAAGCCTCTGTGGTTCTTTCTCCCACTTAGATGTTCATCAAAAATGCTCAGAGTCGCAAAGATTACTGAGGGTAGATATATGCTGGAATTAACCTATTTTTAAAACAATAACTGTGAATAATAGATAATTTCGTCAACCAATGAGACTCATTGTACTGAGGCTTTTACCACCAGAGCTTCGGAATTCTGATCAGGGTCTAAGAGCTGTTGCAGGCAAGAAAATGTTGTATGAGAAGTAAAAATGGCATTTGAACTTGCCAGCTGCTGAAAAGCAATCTGGGAGTCCCTAGGAAACTGGCATGTCAGCTGACCAAACTCTGGTAGTCTATGGACAGGTTGATGGTCTTGTCCTGACCCAAGGGACCCAAGGCAACACCATAGGAATCTCAAGGGACTATCAGCAGCCTCCATAGCAAGCATCATGGTATTAACCACAGAGATTAGTACTCAAAAAAATATTTGTTAAATTGAATGTAATTTTTAGCAAGTCATGAGCTTAATCAAAGAAGTCAGTTGCCTTGGGAGTACAACTGAAACCTTTAGGACCAAAGAGGAAAGAGCATGGCCAAGGTCAAGTGGCCCACAAAGGTCCTGATTGCGTAGGGTTCATGGCTTACATCTGCTATTGGTAATGCCAGGGCACTAATTCTGATTCAAAGTCACAGAAACCATTTAATTATAAATGCATTGACATGTGTAAAATGGACCTGATACTTTAAACTATGTGACCCTTTCAAAGCAAAACGGAAAAGGAGGAAAAAACCTTGCTTATTTTCTGCCTCATTTTTTCACTAAATCGAATACATAGCACAAATGAGCCCTTGGCTGTGGGTCCTTACAAGACCTGCCCCTAATTCCAAGGTTAGAGATTCGCTCCCCACATCCCCATTCTCACCCATTCCCAATGTGAAATGGGTGCAAGGGTATAATTTTGGCCACATATTCTTTCAACTTGGAGAAATGAGAAAAAGCAATATTTCTACATAGCACACTTTAAAAAACTAGAAATCTGAAGTTGATTTCTCTTGATTTTATCGAGTTGGTAAATAGTATCAACTTAAGGACTTGTGTGAACTGCACACATGTGTCTATGAATATTTTTCAGATGAGTATACTTACAAATATAATCTCTAATGTATTATAAATGATAAATAAGAACAGGTTAGAAATTCATTTCTGGGGTGTTATATGTACTTATTTACTACCATCATTGGCCATGTCTTTCCTATGACTGGAATTGCTGTACTTTGGTGTTGGGAAAAGATCTTTGAAATGATGAGAAAGGTTACAGGAAAGCCTACTAAAGTGTTCATTTTGATATTTGTCTCATTTTAAAAGGCTGTGACTAGGACTTCATACCTGTCTAATAAGCATGCATGTAACATTTTTATGTTTGCTGAGTGATTTACAATCCCCCATTAGTCTTCATAATCACCCCTTGAGGGTGGGTCAGCATTGCCACCTGAAGTTTACATATGAGGAAATTTAAGATACAAAGGGATTATATGATTTGTACAAGGTCACCCAGCATACAAGCCTAGATAATAAAAGATGACTACAGAGCTCTTTTCAAATAAAAAGTTCTTATAAAAGTTAGGTGGTATTAGTGGATATGATTTGAGGATGGGTAAAAATACTCTTTAGGAGTAAGGTGTTAATTATTTTAGCCTCAAACTGACTTTTGAAATATTTGTTTTAAAAAATAGTTATTCTTGAATGGGGCTATGTATGAGAAATGTCCCCAAAGTTTTTTTTTTTTTTAACAACATTAGAGTATCTGGGCCCTTATGCAACCTACAAAATATAATCTGGGTGGTGGGACCTAGATCATTTATACCTTAAAAAGTTCATGGAGGGACTGGAGTGGGGGCTCAGCGGTTACAGCACTTACCTTATATGCGCGAAGACCCAGGTTCAAACTCCAGCACCACATATACAATTAAGTGTCAGAACAACTAAAACAAGATGAAAAACTAAATAAAGATTGATACACACACTCTCTCTCTCTCTCTCTCTCTCCCCCTCCTCCCTCTCACTGTCCCTCTCTCTCTTTAAAAAATAACAGTAATTTTTTTAAAAAAGTTCCATGGCAAATTCTGATGCTCAGTCAGAATCAAGAACTACTATTCTAGACTATAATAATAATCCAAGTCAAGAGTTCACTTTAATGTTTTTATTCTGAGTATCTGTGTTTCTTTATAATCCACATAGTAAAAACCCATAGTTCCTGCTCATTCATCCATCTGTCAAATATGTGTTGAATACTTGCTATGTGGAGATTTCAGAATGAAAATAATTATCTTTGCCCACAAGGAGTTTATAATTAAGTGATAAAAGGAGATACAGGCATGATGGAGCAGTGGCTCGGAGTTTACAGTACTTGCCTGGCATGTGCGAGGATATAGGTTCACACTCCAGCACCACATACACAATGAAGTGTCAGAGCAACGAAGGCAACATGAGAGACTAAATAAAACTGGTTCTCTCTCTCACTGACACTCTTTCTCTTTTAGAACAAAACAATAAAAAAAAGCAGATACAGGCAAAACCAATCACCCCACTAACCAACCAAATACTTATTAAATGATAATCAAAATGTAAAATCAAAGAATTAGATAGATATTATTCATAATTGCCAAAAAGTGCAAACAATGCAAATGTTCATCAACTAATTAAATGAATAAATGTGGTGAAACCATACAATGAATTATTATTCAACAATAAAATGGAATGAAGAATTCATACAACCTATGATGATGGATCTTAAAACCATTATGCTAAGTGAAAGAAACCAGTCATATAGGGCAACATTATATGATTCCATTTTTATGAAATGCCCTATATAGGGACATCTACAGAGAAAGAAAATAGCTTAGTGGTTGCTGGGAGTTGGTGAAAATTGGGTGAAGATGGGGAGTGACTTCTAATGGTAACTGGTTTATTTTGGGGGTGATGAAAATGTTCAAAAATACTTCACTTAAATAATTGTGGTGATAGTTGCCCAACTCTGTTGACATACTGAGAACTGTTAAATTGTGTACTTCAAAAAAGAATAATTTTGTTTCTCAATAAAAGTCATTAATTTGGATTTGAAAAAAAGTGGTAGAAAATTTCCTGAAGAAAATAGCATTTGAGCTGAGTCCCCCCACCCCGCCCCCAAAGTGATTTTGTAAGGTACACAGGTTGGAAAAAGAAAGACACAGTTAAGGACACAGTTAGGTGTTTTCATGCAAGGCTAAGTGATCTGGAATAGAGAAACAGTTTAGGACACATGAAGGGTACAAAAAATGGGGGTTAGATGTAGGGCTTTTACTACTATACTGAATTCCATTGGTGGTTTTTCATTTTTGTAGACAATGGATAGCCCTAAGCGTTTATGAATGGCCTGATCAGACCCATTGTTTGGAAGGATAATTGGAGATGGTCATGAGGTGGATAGAAGATGGGATGGAAGAGCAGTGATCAAAAAAGACCATTTAGGAAGCAAGGCTATTAAAATGAGAAATGATGAAGCCTCAACGATGACTGAAACAAGGAGACAGAAAGAAAACAGTTAAGAAGTAGAATTATAGGATATTGATAATGGAGAGGAGATAAGAAAGTACAGGATGTATACAGCACAGTATTAGACCACATAAAGACATAAGTCCTTTTTTGATATACTATTTGCAATCATACCACAATTTGGCATAGTGGCATACACCTGTAATCTCAGAGACTTGGGAGGCTAAGGTGAGAGAATCACAAGTTTGAGGCCAGTCTCAGCAATTTGGCAAAACCCTGTCTGAAATTAAAAAAAAAAAAAAAAAGGAAAAGAAAAAAGGACTGGGGATGTAGCTCAGTGGCAAAGTACCCCTGGGTTCCATCCCCAGTACAAAAAAAAAAAAAAAAAAGTAATGCAAAAACTATGATTTAAGTGACACCCAGAAGGCAGATTATGGAGAACCTTAAATTTCTTAACAAAGGAATATGTATTATGAGTCAAGGATGGACTGAAGAGAGAAATATAATCCCACCATTTTGTACTTTCAAACCAGACCTTCCCTTGTTGAAGATGAAGCATTCATTTATGGCCTGTTCTAAATGACTAATGCCTTGTTCAGACAACTTCCCTAGAAACACTTCCTTTGGTATGAGCAACTTGGATTTACTGCCAGGGTAACACCTCCCATCCAACACCCACACTGCCTCTTGGCTTGGTCCTAACCACCAGGTGTTCATAAGTAGCATTTTGTTTGGCTTCTAATATAAGTACAGCCTCTGAAAAGCATAGACTGATTGTATCATACATCATAACTTTCACTTATAAGTGTTTTGATAGGCAAGATTTGAAACCATGGATTCTCAAGGATGAGGGAGACAAAATTGCCTTTTCTCTTAATCATGCAAGGTCACATCTATGTTTCCCTTTAGAAGGAGGGGCAGCCAGATCCTGGGCAAGGTCAAAATAGAAATAGCCTCTTTCAGGGCACAGCAGTATGCTCCCTGAGGATCTGGTAAGGCCTCCTTTGTGGGCTTTGGAAAGTGTTGCAATGACACTGTCTGCTGCTAGCAGAATTTAAGAACAGTGTCCCTGACAAAGTGCCTTACAGGAGTTTACCAAGCAGATAACACCTTTTAGAGCACCTCTCACTGAGATGCAGTGCTTATCTGCGCCTGTCAGTAAACAATGACTATGACATGGTTCAATCACAGCTGTTATCAGAGCTAATTACAGCTGTCTCAGATGGGAAAAAGCCCAGTAGTCACCTTCAAGGGACTTACATTGCAGACTTAAACAGGGCCTTTCAGGTAAGCAGTGAAAACCCACCTGCTGGTGGAATTTTAAACAACAGTTCTCTGCAACTCTAAATGTGGATCCATCTCCATCCACAGTTAGTGAAGGATCACATTTAAAGAGAACCACCAAATGAAGAAGGAAAGGGTTGCTTAAAGCCAGAAGGGTATTCCTCAGGATGTCCTTGACTCAGTGCATGACCTTGTAAAGGTCATTTCTCCTTGCTGGGCTTCACTGTTCTCATTTCAAAAATAAGGATAATTCCAGCCCTGTTTATATAATGGGATTGCTTAAAAAATAAAAATTATATTTAAAAATAGAGTTGAGAGAAAATAGAAAGGGCTATACAATTTTATGTAGTACAACTGTTATTTCTCTTTTCTTATTACACATTTTACTTAAACATGATGCAAAAGAACAACAAAAAATATTGATGTTGTCATAGAATCTCACTTAATTTTCAGATTCTTTTGAATAATTTAATGGTTTGGCCATTGCTATAGTTTGGGTCTGGCATGTCCCCCAAATGCGCATGTTAAAGGCTTCATCCCCAGCCCATGGCACTATTGGGAGGCGGTGAAAACTTGAAGTGGGACCCATATTGCTCAAGGATATTGATCAAATTGTTAGATTATATGCATGTACGAATACATAATAATGAATCCCACTATTATGTATAATTATAATGCACCACCACCAACAAAAAAGAGGTGGGGACTAGTGGGAGGAAGTCAGGCCATAGGGGGCCGTCAGGCCTTTGGAGGGGACATTGGTGCCCCAGCCCCTTCCTGTCTTTCTTTGCTTCCTGACTGTCATGAGGCAAGAAGCTTCCTCTGCCACACACTCCCTGCCATAATGTATGGTCTTATTACAGGCCCAAAAGCACCAGGGCCAAGCAACCATGGATTGAAACCTGTAAAACTATGAACCAAAATAAACATTTCTTCTTTGAAGCTAATTATCTCGGGTGTTTATTACAGTAATGGAAAGCTGAATAACACACTCATCTTTAAATTTGCCCCCCGATCCCCAGTTTGTTCCGAGCATAAACTGTTCCAGTATAAACTCATCTCCAGGGTGAGGGTTGGAGAAGCCCTCAAGAATCTGAAGAGCCCAAGCCCCTGTATTCATCTAGTCTCCTGTCATTTTGTCTCCTACTGCAGCCCACATCTTGAAGGTCTTCTCTCTGTTCTCTGTGGTACACTTGACTTGGGAGAATATTGCCCCAAGAAAAGCATTCCCACTATCAAACTGAGACTTCAGAGGATACTTCCAGAACAGAATAAAAAAAAATCTGTAACCATGTGTGCAGAACATGTCTTAATCTGGGTCTATAACTACATTCTTGTTCCAGCTGAAAACCACAGTACACTTCTAACCAAGCAAGGCACGTCCACTTATCTGTTGGTGCTGTCAGTGACAGAAAAGGATCATATTATGGATTTGGCAGGGAGAAAAAAGAAGATTTATTTCCAAGGCCTGAAGATTTATCTTTTCTAGATATGCAAAAACCAGTCACAGCATTAAAAATATCAATGAAAAGTAATCATGTTTTGTGAACAGAAGGAAACATTCTTGACTTCAAAATAATAATGAAGATTTATAAGGATCCCAAATCCATGATTAAAAAAAATGATTTGATAACAGCATGCCAGGGGGACTATCAGACCCTTAATTGCTCCTTTATAGTGAGGCAATGTTTCCATTTAAATGAACATTTAGGTTGACCGTTTAAATTTCCCCCTTTCTCTTTTCTCTTCCCATCATTTAGTTTTTGTCTTAAGTAGGGAGTTTCACATAATAATAGGCTCTGCACCAGTGGCAAAGTGATGTGTCTTCTCAAGTATTTGTAATCATCTGTTCTATTCTTCCTTCTCTGGAGAATATAGTTAGAATGACAGCAGTGTCTGTTTCTCTTTAAGTCATCCTTGTGTCTGTGTACAGTTAATAAAACATCTCAAGAAGTCCAATATTATATGTTCCACATACATACACATATATAACTAGAAAATACCATAATACATGAAAAGTAAAAGGGGGAAATATCTAAATTAAGTTTGTCCATTAAAGTTATTTGTTAAGGTGACAAGATTTGTAAGCCTATGTAACTAGAAGGCTGTGACCACCCTGGATAATCAGCCTGTACCTGCCAGCTGAGGAGTTCTCCTGTTCTGTTAGGTAAGAACTCAGTGGCATCCTTTGCCCTGGCAACCTTTTCTTTATTACTGACTTAGAGAAATCTGATATTGCTGAAACCTCCAACTTGAAAATGCTTCACAGAGCATGATTCTTGCCAAATTCACAGATCTTGTTAGTTTGCAAGACAAGAGCTGCCATGCTGAACAAAAGACCGATGCTAGAAGCCAGCAATCACAATGGGAACAAATCCCATGATCTGTGGTTTCTAAATGTCTTAATCTATACCGACCTTAAGAGTGACACTGGCCTTATTTTGAGAATAAATTTAAGAAGAAAATACATGGTGAGATGGAGATAAATCCCCAATTTAGATCCTCTGGCATTTCTCTCCCAACTTCTAAAGCTTCTTTATTGCCCAGATTATGAATTAATGCCCATTTTCTCTTCTTAGCATTAAATTTATAACAGAGCACATAGAACAGTGCCTCATTTACCTGGTCAGCTGTCAGGTAACCTAGTCCCATGATATATTTGTACATTTTTAACCCATCTTTGAGGGACATTGTCTTAACATTGTTTTCCTTTCTCCTGTCTCAGTGACCTTGTCATGAGGATATAGGATGGTTGCTGGGGACTTCTGTGCAGTGCAGTCCTGCACTGAGGCTGTCAGGATTTCTGAGAAGAGTCAGGTCCTGTTGTTGCATTGCAAATAGCACAATGAGGTCACAGGCTCAACTTGCCTGTAGCTCCTATCATCTCTATTCCTTGGTGTTCCCCAATCATTAAGAAAAGTTGCTATTGATGTAAGTTTTTCATCAGGAAGAGTTCAAATAAAGCATTTCAACATGAGGAAGGGATGCTCTTGACTCTCAGTATGGGGGCTATGGCTGGATTTTTTCTTATTGTCTTTAATTTATTAGCTAGTCCTCCTATGTGCTTTTTACCTCTTCCTGAAGGTTTATATCCTTTAAGCTTTTGAATTTAGAAATGTTTAGCTTTGAAGTAATCTTTTTTTTGAACCTGAGAGGGGTGGTAAAATACAAAAATTCAGTGCCTAAAACAGGCTGAGCACATGAGGTCATTTTCTGCTGCCTCTGCCTCTGTGGTCAGCATGGATTTCTGTATTAATGGAGAGAGTTAAGATCTGTGGCAGGTGCAGGTTGTGGGGTAACTGTATCAAAGTATGCAGGTTTTTGTGATAAACAAGAGTCATGGGCCCAGCGTGTGACTGTGGACTAATATAGGTTACAATGGTTTACTCTCTGGTGTCAGGATTACCCTGGAGTCTCCTGAACTCTGCTGTCCTGGTGTTTACCACTTCTAAGACAGGCTAAAGGTTATGGTTGCCTTCTCCTGGTACTGCCCAACACTGCTGTGAACTAATCAACTACACCAGAGCATCAGGTCTTTAATGCTGCTCTGGATGCCTTGTCTTAGAGAATATTTACCATAGTTTTATAACATCTAAAACTTCCTGGCATATGAATACTTTGTCTCTTTCACTTGTCATCCTACTACAATTTTCTTTTAGTCTACCTCTTCCTCTTTTCTCCACCAAAATTATTCTCAATAAGGTCAACTTTTTTTTTATTAGTTCCCTATTGCTACTGTATCAAATGATCATCTACTTGGTGGTTTCAAAATAGTACATATTTATTCTCTTAGAGTTCTGTAGGATCCATCTCAAGATCCTTATCTTAATCACATCTGGAAAGTTCCTTTTGCCTATAAATAATATTCACACATTCCAGGGATTAGGACCTGAATATCTTTGGGGGCTATTATTTAGCCTACTGCAGCAGCACTGATTTCTTAGTTTCAAATTCAATGTCTTGGGCCTGGAGCAGTTACAGTGCTTGCCTGGCATATGTGAGTACGTGGGTTCAAACCCCAGCATCGTGTACATTACTTAAGTGTTGGAGCAACGAAGACAACATGAAAAACTAAATAAAAATTGATTCTGTCTCTCTCTTACTCTCCCACTATCCCTCTCTAAAAACAAAACAAAACAAAAACAAACAAACAAACAAACAAAAAACCCCTCCAAATTCAATATCTTTCCAGTCCCTATCCTAACTCTCTAGATATT
This sequence comes from Aplodontia rufa, assembly GCA_004027875.1. Taxonomy (NCBI): domain Eukaryota; kingdom Metazoa; phylum Chordata; class Mammalia; order Rodentia; family Aplodontiidae; genus Aplodontia; species Aplodontia rufa. The sequence goes on along the minus strand of PVKS010008659.1, from coordinate 2,733 downwards.
GGAGGCTATCAGTTACTCTAGGAAGTTTTCAAGATATTATTTTCTATTGATATGGTATCTTTGTTTTTCCTTCTAGAATGTAGGCCTCTGAGAGTAGGAACTCTGGCTATCTTGTTAATTGCTCTATTCCTAGTGCATTGAGAAGTGCCTGGCACTATCAAATCATCAAAATCACCATCTAATAGAAATTGGATGAGCTTCTCCCATTCCTAGTTCCATCATATCTCATTCTTTTTTTCTACACTGGCAACTACCTCTATTCCCATGGGTCAAGATTAGTACGGCCCAGGAATTACTGCTAGCCTGTTTTTTTCCCCTAATATGCCAGATGGACACAATTCTAGCTATACTCTGTGGGCTCTTAAATATGTACTCAAGCCTGTACACCTGTTTTGCATTCCCAACTTTAATCTTTACCTGGATGTCCCACAGCATGGCAAATGCACCACGTTTCATCTTTTATATCCACCAAGCACAACCAAAAAACAAACTTTCTTTGTCTAAGACTCTATCAGTAAGTACCAGGTTTTACCTGATAGCCAGAGCAAAAAGACTGGGAATCATCCCAACCTCATGCTTTCTGTTTGTCCTCCACCACCATCTTTCTCCCAGTCCACTCATGAACTTCTGTCAACTTCAGGCTTAAATATTCCTGATAGTTCTTACTTCTTGGTTTAAGTCCTCATTATTCCCATGGAGCAGGATATAAATGAACTTACCACTATGTTCCTCTGACTTCTGTTGAATGTTAGAATGACACACTCAAAAATTTGGATGTGTACTGATTACTGATTGTAGCCTGCCTTGTTTCTAGTCTCTGATGAATGGGCAGTGATTATGATCTGCATCCACATGATCTTGGCCTTCATAGAAAACTGGATCGGGAATTGGCATCTGTCCCAAAGGTGGCTTCTTCTATAGGTTTGGTTAGCCAATTTATAACTTGGGTGGCTGGTTGTAAAGTACAAGCTGAATAAAATTCTCTTTTTGGAAGTTTTGAACAGAGAAGCTGGTTTGAAGCTGTTCAGAGTATTGTTTTGTTGAAAAGAAAGCTCAGATGGAATGTCGGGCATGAGCAGGCTGCAGTTATGAGGAAGTAGCTATTGTGTGTGAGCAGAGGAGCTGGAGAGCCCAGAGAGAGCAGGAAAAGAAGTTGAGGCACTGTGAGAAGGATGTCTCAGTTTCAGATGTTCTTTAGTTTAACTTCCTGAAACCTCATCGCATTGAAATTTCTACTGTCAGATGTTTATAAGATGTCTGCATTAAAACAAACCAAATAAAATCAAAAGCTCTAGTCTGAATGAACCCCTATTTCCTGCAATCAGCTGACCAAACAGTTATGTGTTCCAGGAAGCCCTTATAATGTTATGAGACATCTGGAAGAAAGAAACAATGTGACAACTCTAGAAGCAGCAATATGAAGTCACAAACTCACTGCGCTGCGTATTCCAGTCCTTAAAGCATTAGCTTAAGGGGGATAAAGGAAAGGTTGATGATGAGCTTTTGGTGTGAAATTTAACCTTTATGTAAAAAAAAAAAATTATCCCTGTAAACATAAGTTCAGAAAGGGAAAGTAATTTGGGCTACAAATATCACAAGACAATTATTGCAATAAATGGCATAACATTTTCTGATATTTGTTAATAGTGGGATTGTCAAACTACCTTTTAGATACCATGATTCTAGATATCTGCCTTTCCTTTTGTCAGTGATTGGGGCCAGAGAAAATGCCAAAGATCTCCAGGATTCTTAATCATATCACCACATTCCTTTCTCAAATAAGTACATTTATTGAGGATTTATAGGTTAAAAACGTTAGGCACATTTAATAAACATTCTGATTGTGGGATATCTTCAGAAAACATCTTTACTTAGGTGTCCCATTATCTTTATAAAAATGTATCCATTTTATAGAGACTTTCTTTTTCTGTTTAGGATTTTTAAAAAAGCCCAGACAGTGTCAGGACTCTTCAGAATTCTTATGCAAGAGAAGGTCCCAAAGTCACTTTCAATCATGTTTAGTGCATCTGATTCTACATCATAATAAAAACTTAGGACTTGGTTGAAAGTCAAAGTCTTACCACTTCCCCCACTGAGAAGCCATGTGAGTGCAAAGCTGAGGAAGAGGAAGGTCCTTCTCTGCTTGCCCCTGGAAGCTTTGGATCCTTTTAAGGTTGGGATGGGAGAAGGCAAGAGAAATGGAAAGGGGTAGAAATGTTCTTATTTCAACTCTGGTGCTGTAAGCTGTCCTCCTGCTTTCCCAGACCTGGTAAATGTTCAAAGACCATATTCCATACATGTTGTGGGTTTTTGGGAGATTGCAGCCATTGCTAGTGATGTCTTGCCTGCTATTGTCTTTGTGCAAATGTGTTCTCCTGTGAAGGAGCCTCTTCTGCCCATAGAAACCCAGTGTTCCCAGTCTGCTTCTCTTCTGAAGCCTGCCTACACTGAAGGAGCCCTCCCTCACAGTTGGCCCAGATCTGTTTCATGAGGACACACACCCACACACACGCACTTTCCTTGGACAAATTCAAATAAAGCAGCTGCCTGCACTGCAGCCAAGACACTTGCTAACCCACCTTTTGTGTGATTGCCCAAGACAAAGTTAGATGGCAGTGTTCTTCCTACTCAGGGACATACATCCAGCTTTCCAATGAGTCCCACTTGTGTCCCTCTGTCTTGGTATGACTCCTAGCCTTTCACTTTGGTGGGAACTGAGAGCATCTCCTTCAT